>JARQOD010009811.1:0-22633 GCA_033576555.1 Oophaga sylvatica
CCTTATCATCATGCCCCCCCTTATCATAAATTTTTCCCCCCATATCTGAATGCCCCATCATCACCCAACCCCGTTATATAAATCCCTCCTCTTATATCAATGCCTCCCAATCTCATGCCCCCCCTTATTATTGCCCCCATTCATAAATGTCCCCATCATTCAATTTTCCCCCATTCATCAATGTCCTCATTTATAACCCTCCCCCCTTTTCAAAAAACCTGCCCTTCATTTTCCCCCCCCATCATAATCTTCCCCCCCTTTTTCAATTCCCCCCATCCATGAATCTCCCCACTCATCAACCCCCCCCTAATAATGTCTCCCCATATAATCCCCCTTTATCATAAAGTCCCATCATAACCCCCCCCCAATCTAACCCCCCCTATCTACGTTCCCCCTCTCATCCCCTCCCATACCCAATGCCTCCCTTTCTCAGTGCCCCCCCTTTTAAAATTCCCCCAATCAGCCCCCCCCTTTATCAATGTCCCCCCCATCAAACCCCCTTTCACTTTCCCCCACATTCAACCCCCATCTATCAAGTTCCCCCCTATCATCAAGCCCCCCTTATCATCATGCCCCCCCTTAATAAGCCCCCCCTTTATCACAATTCCCCCTTTTCATCAACCCTCCCCATTTTTATTTCCCCTCTATTCGCCCCCATCTCTATCCCCCCCCATATCTCCCCCCTCCCCTTTTAAGTCCCCCCATCTATAAAATGCCTCCCCTCACATCAATGCCTCCCTCACATAATGAACCCCTTTCATAAGCCCCCATTATCAATGCCCCCCATCATCCCCCCCATTATTCAATCCCCTTTTCATCATCATCCCCTCCCCCACCATACACAGACGCCCGCCCACAAGCATCTCCATAAACCAAACCTGCATCTTAAAACAATTGATACAGACAAACGGATACGCCTTTTAACACTCCTGTGGCTTTGCCTTCCTCCAACCCCGGGAAAATGATGACTATTGCGGCGTGTTTGAAGGAAGGCAGGCGCCCCGGACCCGGGGGGGGGAGGACGGGGCGGGGAAAGAAAGTTTTTTCCCCAGCTGTGGGGGCCCTCACCGCCCTTGAAAAAGGCCCCCGGGGTTTCGACGGCGAGGGGGCCCCGGGGGCCGGGCAGGGGCCCCCCCCTGCTGGGCCCCGAAAAACGGGCCGGGGGATGTTTTTTAGGGCCATGGGCTGGCGGGGTTTGTCAACGGGAACCGCGCTTGTTGCAACTATTTGACAACCCTTGCACAAACCCCGTACCCCCCGACCCAAGATTCTCCCCGAACCCCAACCCCTTGGAATGCTCTACCCCAAGAAATTAGGATACCCCAAATTTTTGCTGTTTCAGGCGCCCCTAAAAAAACATTTGTTCAGGGGCTATCATTTCACTTAAAGTCATTTTTTTTAAGTTGTGTGTTAGCCCATTCACTACTTCCCCATCCCCCTCTGCAAGGGGGTGGCCTCATTTAAATAAAAATTGTATAATGGTATTTGTACCCCCCCCTTGTTTTTTGTAAGTTCCGGCGGGGTATCTTATTTTGTTTAATTATTGTATTTTAAAACCGTTGTTATTAACTATTTTTATTTTTTTATTTGATTTTGTTTTTGAAATTTTTTAAATGTAAAGCGTGCGGATATGTTGGGTTAAAAAAAATTTTTTTTTAAAGAGGGTTGGGGGGGGTACCCCCCCTCCTCCCCCGAGGAACCGTGAAAAGTGTGTTGGGGTGGTGTCCGCTCGCGCCGAGTATGTGAGAACCAATATTGAGGATCGATTACCTAGTTGGGGGAATCTGCTGGCCGATTTTAAAGTCTTTAATAGCTATGGTTCAATGGTGTAATATCGCGTTGGACTTTGCTTTTGTTATGAAATGGCATGGATTTAGTATAATTATACAAATTTAAAGTGAAGGCCCCCCATTTGTGTTTGCCTTTTGGGGCACCCTTATTTGGTGCACCCTTTTACCTTTGAATAACTTGATTTATTGATTGTTTTGATAAATTTTTTTTGGATTTTTGATCTTTATTAAAATTTTTTTTTTTTTAAAATTATTTTTGGTGGTTTTACATTCATTGGGTTTTTTTTTTTTATTTTAACCCCGTAGGGAAAAAAAAAGGGTGAAGGCCAACCCCAAAAAAAAATTTTTGGGGGCCCCCAGCCCCAAACGTTGAGTGGGGGACGCCCGCCTTAGGGGTTTCGATCAATTGGGGTTTTAAGTAGTCCGTTTTTTATTGGTTTTTTATTTTTTTGTAAAGAAAATGCAGTACCAGTGTGAAAAAAGCCCCAAGTTTTTAAAAGGGGTGTTACGAAGCTGATTGTAGGATTAAATTTTTTTTTCCCCTTTTTTATGGGGGATATGCATGGGCCAACCCGAGCCCACCATTGAGAAAAATGGGGCTGCGCGTTGATTTCTTTTGTGCTTACCTTGTATGAAAAAAAGAATTTGTCCCCTTTTTTTTCTAAAAACAGTTTTTGAGGCGGCTTTTTTAACAGAATTATTACTGCCGATGGAAAATTTATATAATGGAAAATGTTGGATGAACAGCCTAATATTTTTTGCCTTTTTTTTACTTTTTGGGATCTTTGCCCCTGTGGACCCCAATATGATTGGAGGTCTCATAGTATTAATCTTCACTTTAAAAAAATTTGTTCGGGGCGGTCTTTGGAAAGAAAATTGGGAAAAGCTGGAAAAAATTTGGAAAAAAAAATTTTGGGAAAAAAAATCTGACTTTCCCTTAGGTGTAATTTTCTTGTGAAAAGTATTTTAGGGGTAGGGAGTTTGCGATTTCAGATAGAGATGAAAATTTTGGGATTTGTTTTGTTTATCCCCTTTAAATCCTTAATTAGGGCTGACGGATATACAGGGTTATTATGGACTTTTGAAAGGGGTTTTTAAAATAGAGTCCCCCATATGCATAAAAGTGCCCCCCCCGCGTGCACGTTCAACCTCAAAATACCTAATCCCACATGATCCCTTTTAAAGGTTTATGGGGCTTTTTTCCCGGGGAGGTGCATCGATCTTGGCCCCTGTTTTTTTGGGGAGGTCCCCCAAATTTGGGGGTCTATCGCTGCAAACGGGGGGAAGCTTTCCCCCGCAGGACCCAAAAAGCACGGGGCATGAAGTGGGGATCTAAAAACTGCCCCTTTCAGAGTAGCCCTTGAAAACACTACGGGACTACGTCAAAGGTTGTATCTAAAAATTTGGGGGTTTTTTTTTTTTTTAATTAGAATTTCCGCATGATTTTGGGGGAAGAAAATTTTGTTTTGGCCCAAATGGCTGTGTGGCCCCCAAAATAACACTTGCCAGTTGGACGAACTGCAGTCAGGGGTTAAAAGTTTTGGGGCCCCTTTTAAATTGTTCCAGAAACCCCCCATCCGGACAATTTCTTTCCCAATTTTCTTAATTTTTTTTTTCGCCCCCCCATCCAGAGAGTTTTTCTGTGTCCCGGGGGTTTTAAATTTTTTGGGTTTTTTTCCCCTGTGAAAAAAGGAAAACTCAAAATTTTTTAAATGGCCCTTTTTCCCTTTTGGGTTGTTAATTTTTTTACAGTAATTTGGGTTCTCAAGTCCTCAGACAGTTCTCTTCTTTTTTTTTTTCTCGATGTTTAGTGTGGCCCCCCAAAAAACACCCAATAAAAAAATGAGTCAACTTCTCCATTTTTAATTGCTTTCAGGTTTTTTTTCATATTGCCCACCCCTGTTTTGACAGGTAAGTGTAAGGGAAAAAATTGTTTGAAAAAAGTTGTTTCCCCCAAAATTTTTTGGAAAAGGGTGCCAAATTTTTTTTTTCCCCCAGCCATTTTTGGGTTTTGTGTTTATTATGTCCAATTTGTTTTTTTTTTTTGTTTTTTTTTTTTTGAGGTGGGGGGCCCCCCCCCCTTTTTGGGAGGGGGCCCCCTTTTTTAAAAAAGGTTTTAAAAATTTTTGTAATGCAAAAACAAAATGAAAAAACACAAGTTATTCCCAAAAAAACTTTTCCCAGATTTAATTTTGGAAAATTTATTTTTTTTACAATTTTGGTTTTTCCCTTTTTTGTGCTGCAAAATCACAAAATAAATGTAAAAAACCCCCAAATTTCCGCAGATATTGACCCGATGCTCATGATACCCCAATTTTTCAAGGTCTTCCCTTC
The DNA here is from genome assembly GCA_033576555.1 of Oophaga sylvatica. Classification (NCBI taxonomy): domain Eukaryota; kingdom Metazoa; phylum Chordata; class Amphibia; order Anura; family Dendrobatidae; genus Oophaga; species Oophaga sylvatica. The sequence continues at coordinate 4,125 of JARQOD010009811.1, forward strand.
TTATGGATGCCCTTTAAAACGGTTTTTTTAAAAAATTTGAGTTTTGAGAAGGAATGCTCCCCTGCAGGTTTTTTTTTTTTTAAAAATTTTATATATCCTTAGAGCTTTTAAAAAATTTTTGGGAAAAAATCCCCCAACCCCTTTTTTTAAATGATGTAAGGTTTATGTATATATTCCCCCAAAAACAGGTTTTTTTTGCAATTTTATTTCTGTCTTCTGCGTATTTGGCCTCATTTAAAAAAAAGGGGTTTTCCCTTGCATGTTCCCCCCCCCGATTTTTTTGCTTCTAAACCACAAACTGAGCAATCAGTGTTCAAATCTAGCCTGCAGTGAAAACCCCCATTGCTCCTGTAAGCCCCTTTGGGGGTTGTATCCCTATTCCTTTTGAGGAAAATTGAACATTTGGACTTTTAACCCCCCCTTTGAAAGGGCCCCCCTTTGTGGATTTTGGTAACAGAGAAGAAATCTAAAATTTTATTGGAGGTGATTGCTGAGCTTGGATTTTGGGGCCCCCCCGTGTTCCTGTTTCTGTGTCTGCAAATTTTGTGATATTTCTCCCCAAATTGTATAAAAAAATTTTAGATTTTCTAACAAAAACCCGTGTTCGTATTTCCCTCGAAAAAAGCCAAACGAAAATTTTAACTGTAAAAAAACATTTTAAATTCTGAACCCCAAACGTTGTGTTGCTGGGTCTGGTGGGTTTTGTGTCTGTGGAATAAATTTTTGGTTGTACTTTCTTTTATGACATGGTTGTGGGCTTCTCACAACCTTTCCCCGGTGAGAAATTTCCCCCTTTGTTTTTTCTTTTTGCAGTGTTACCCGGGGAAACACTATTGTTTTTTTTGTTTTTTTTCCTTTTTTTTCTTTTTTTTTTGCTGTAATGGGGTATCAGATTTTTGGGGTTTAAATTTTGTGATGATATGGTTTTTTTTACAACCCTTTCCCCCTGGAGTTCCCCTTTTAATTTTTTTTTTTTCTCAGTGTTGCCAAGGTGAACACATTTTTTTTTTTTTTTTTCCTTTCTTCATAATCCGTCAAAAGATCGGGGAAAGGAGGCCCGATAAAGGAACTTTTCGGGGACTGAAATATCCCCTTTTTAAATTTTTTGAATAAAAAGACCCCCTTTTGAAATTCGGACCTCAAAACACAAAATTTCAAGTGGGGTTTGGGGGGATACCCCCCTTTTTCGGCCGGATTTAGGTTCTAGAGGGGCGAGTCCCCCCTCCTGCCCCCGCCCCGGGGGGGGTTCCAATTTTCCCCCTTTTTGTTTTGGGGTGAAATGAGAAATTCGGGGGTTTATTTTAAAAAAAATTTTTTAATTTTTTTTTTTTTTACATGCTTTTTTAATTTCCCCCGCGATTAAGGGGCTTACTTATTATGTTCTTACCAATAAGGCTTAATGGGGGGAAACCTTTTATTTAGATGAGGATGATTTTTGAATCACTTGTGATTTTATTTCAGCCCCCGGGGGGGTGTTTGATGGGGCCCCAAACGAGGGTGAAAAAGCCCGAAGAGCCATGTTTGTTTGGCCAAAGGGGCACTCGGATGAATGCCTTGGATTTAGGAGATGGGCCCCCTTTTTTTCCCCCGGGACAGTTCGCCAAAAATCTTTTTTTCAAAAGGGGTTTTCTCCCCTGAAAGGATGGGCTTGCTCTCCCCCCCCTTTCCCCCTGCTTTTGTGACTTTTTAACTACTGCATCGTTTTTAAAATCGTTTACTGAACGCAGGCAAGAGAGATGGTTGAAAAACAATCGTAAAACCTTTTTTTTTTTCCCCCCCCAAGGAACCTTTGAGTAGGTTTTAAGGGGAAACCCCGAAGAACCCTGAGGTAATCTTTAAAAAGGGGTTATGATGCAGAAAAAAACACCCCCTTTTAAGGGAATCTATGTTTTATTTTTGGGAAAATAGGGCACTTATTATAAAATGCCCCCCGTTTCGTAAGACAACGCAGCACTATTCAAATTTTGATTTTGGGGGGGGATCTGTAGGCCCCCCCCTTTGGCTCAGAGAGATCTGCAGAAAAACTTGGGTTTCCGGATTTTTAAATCCTTACCTCTGGGGATTTTATGTGAAAAAGCGCCATTTTTAAAATTTCTCAGCGGGTTTCCCCTGGGGTTTTAAAAAAAAAAATTTTTAAATTGCTTTCTTTCCATCAAACTCGGGTGACTAGTTTTGGGGTTTTTTTAGCTCTGCTATGGGTCGATAGGGGCAAGGGGAAAATTTTTTTGGATTTTTCTTTGTCAAAAAAAGGGGGAAAAGTTCGGGAAGAAGGCACTCCGTACAGTGGAAATGGGGGGATGGCCCCCTTTACCCGGCCATGGATAGGAAAAACCCTTTGGGGTTCTTGGGGGAAAGACATAAAAAGAAATGTCCTTTTGCTTATTTTTCCCCCCCTTTCCCCTTTTCTAGCTAATGGCGAGGCTCAAAAACCCCACCATTAAAAGGGGACCAGGAATTAACCTTTTCCGGGGAAAAAAAGCCCCCAATTTTTAGTTGCTCTGTTCTAAAGAATCATGCACCCCGAATCCCCCTTTTCCCGGGGGCTTTTTGGGGGTTTTTTGTAAGAAGGAAAAGTGCCCGTTCCTTTAAATCCATTTTTTGTCCAAATTAAAATTTTGCCTGGGCCAAAAGGGTACCTTTTGGAAAAATCTAAACCCCGGCGGGGCCCAGCAAAAAAGGGTTTTAAGGGTTACATAGATAAAAAACTAGCAAGGGTTTTTTACCCCCCTCTTATCTCCTGCGGTGCCCCCTTTTTTGAAAAAAAGAAAGGGGGATTTTTAGCCCCCGGGAACTTTTGGGGAATTTAAAAAGGGTTTTTCTTTTTAAAAAACCGGGTTTTCCATTGGTTTAAAACCCCTTTTGGGTTTTTGGAGAGATCGCATCCCCAAAAATTTTTTTTTTAAAAAATTTTGTTTGGGGGCCCATTTAAATTTTCCCTATTAACGGGGGGTGAATGGAAGTGCATTGGGGCACCTATTGGGCCCTTTTAATTTTTTTATGCCTTTTGGTCTGAGTACCGCCCCCCCCCATTTCCCAAAAATTGGGAATGACATTTTCAGGGTTTCCCCCAGATTTCATTCTTTGGGAATTTTTTTGGATGATATTTAAATTTTTTTTTAAAACCAAAAGGGAAAAATGGGGCATGTGAGAAGGGGTTTGGGGAAATCTAAGAAAAATTTTTTACACAAACTTGAAAATTGTGAATTCCATGGACCAAAAATTAATTTTTTTGGGGGTTTTATGTCTACACAAGGTTTTGTATGGATGGAAGCAAACCCAACCCCTAAGGAATTTGGGCCCAAATCCAAAAAAAATGAAGGGGGTTTCAGCGCTTATGGGTTTCCAACTTTTAAGGGTTTTTTTAGAAATTTCTCTGGGTAGTGTCCCCCTTTACAAAAATTCCCCAAAGAGTTGGGGTTTTCCCCGGATTCCCCAAAACCCGGGAAGGGTTTTCCCCTCCAAAAATAAATTTTTTCCCTGCCCTACCCCCTACATCCCAAAACCCCCAGCTTCCTTATAATAGGGTGGAGCTTCAGAAAGTGCCCCCAAACATCTCTCCCCAAAAAAAGGTGAGGGGAAAAAATTTGATCCATGTGCCTTCTTTTCCCCGGTTGTTTTTCGGGAGAGGAAATACGATGTGGGGAATGAGGTTGTTGGCCATTATTGGGCCCCCCTTTAAAAATGGAGACACCCTTTTTTAGTGATCACCCCAAATTTGTCGTCCGAAAACCAAATTAACCCCTTTTTTTTATTAGGTCGGCTAAAGTGCCTGACTCTCGCCAGTCGTGGAATCTTTTCTTAAACCCAAAAATTTAAAATTTTTTATTCTTTTTGGCCAGGATCACCCCAAGGAAAGGCTGATTTCCCCTTAAAGGGTTTACTAGCGAGACACCCAAAATTTCCCTCCTAAACTATTTTTCCTGACCAGATTCCCCCAATAATTCAAAAAAAAAACCCCCTTAAGGGCACAGGGGAAAAAAAACCATGCAAATTTTTTTGGGGGAACCCCCCCAAAGGGGCTAAGTTTGTCTTTTTAAAAAAAGGGGTTTGTGGATTCGGGACAAGCCTGTTTTTTTCCCCCCAAACCCGTCAGATTTAGGTATTTTTCAACTATTCCATTTCCCCAAATAAACTGGGCATAGAGGAATTTAAAGACCAGGATTTCTTTTTTGTTTTTTTGGGGCCACTTGCAGGAAGGATGTTTTGAATTATGTCATTCATTTTTGGGGGGGTGCAAGATGCAAAAAATCCTCTCACCAAAAGGTTGTTAACCCGCCTTTCCCAAACCCCCCCCCCCCGGGGGACCCCTTTTAGGGGCTTCCCTTGTGGGTTACCAAAACCCTTTGGGGGAAGAACACCATTTATGGTGGTTCCCCTCTAACAAAGGCAGTCATTTACCCCCTTTTGGGGGGGCTTACCCACTGCAAAAAAGACTTAGTTTTGATGATAAAGATGTGTTTCGTTACGGAGTACCGATGGGGTTTTTTTGGGGTGGGGGGAAAAATTACTTTGGTTTTGGGGGGAAAATTTTTCTGTGCAGCATTGGACAAAAAAAAAAACCCCTTTCTTTGCTTTTCTCCCCAAAAAGGGAAACCCCCCAAAAACGAACCAAAAAAAACCCCCGGGACATTCCCCGCTGTTTTCCCCCCCCATCACGGGTGATTGGGTGGATCTTTTTTTGGCTGAGTTTCGTAAAACAACTCAGAGTGCCCCCCACTAAACGTTCCTTTTTACTCTAATTGGGTTTCATCCTAAATTTCCCTTTTTTTTTCCCCCTTAAAACCCCCTTCCCCCAGCAGTGGCTGAAGAATGTCTTTACGAAGAATATGGTTTAAAAAAAAGGGAAAAAAAGGGGGAAAATGGGCCCTAAAAAAAGGGAAAAAGAAGCAGCAAAAAATTAAAAAAACTGCCCAGCTTTAAGGGTTTGGGAACTTGGTCTGGCTGTCCCCAGAAATCTTTTTTTAAAATTTTTCCCCTGTTAAGTTGGGAATAATACATTCCCCCTTAAATCAGTAAAATTATAAGGGGTTTTGTTTGTGTTTAAACCCCCCGGGAAAACTTGAAAACCCCCCCTGTTTTCATGTATCCAAAAGGGGCTGCGCCCCAATCCGTTTCCGGGTTTTTTCCCCCTTTCCCCCCCCCAGGGGCTAGTCATGGTCGGAAAAATTTGTGGTGGAAAGGATTTTTTTTCCCCAAGGTTGAAGAAATCAGTTAATATTGATTAAAGGGGGGAAAAACCCCGTGGGGGCAATATGGGAAACGGTCAAAACTTTAAAAGCCCTCCTGCTGGGTAAAAGTTTCATCGGGGGTACCCCCAGGGGGTTTTTGGGGTTTCACCCGGGGTTTCCCCCTTAAAAGGGGGGGTAAAAAAAGGGTTTTTATGTATTTTTTCCCCTAAAACTCAGTTTGTTCGCCCCCCCATTTTATTTCTTTTGCTGCAAAGCTACTTCCCCCAAAAAAAGGGGGAGTTCCGCTTGCATTTCCCGCCTGTTTTTCCCTCCTTTGTTCTTAAGCAGCCCAGCTAAAAAAATTTCGTGCTTAAAAAATTACCCTTTGCATTTTGAACCTGTGACTTGATCCGGGTAAGCCTTGGCCCTTTGGGACTCCAGTATTCCTACTGGGGAAAATTGAAGCATTGTGGACTCTGAACCCTGTTTTTTAAAGACCCGTTTGATGGATTAGGGGAAAGAGAAAAAGATCCAAAAATGTTTTTGGGGGGGGTGATTTTGATTTTGGGTTTTTGGGCCCTGCGTTTCTCGTTTCGTGTCTGCAAATGTGTGTATTTCTCCCAAATTTTATGAAGTAATCAGGTTTTTTTTTCCTTATCAAACCTGTGCCTTATTTTTCATGACCCAAGCACAAGAGTAATGAACGATACATACATTACACTGAAAAGGTAGCGCCAAAAGTTCTGTTTGGGATCAAAAAAGGGGCCCCCGCTGCGCAGGGGGTTTGCAAGGTATTGGAATCTGGCCCCCCGGGCGGGGGTTTCTGACGCGGTCGGGCCCCTTGATTCTGCGCTCCCCCCCAAAGCCACGAGATGTAGGCCCCTTTTCGGCCCCACTGTCTGTGTGCACGCCCAAAGTGTGGGGGTTCCTTCGATTTCACGTGAGTTCTTTTTCTTTTTTTTTGGCAGTTAGGAGAAATTCTGTCTGTGCCGTTTGGGAGGGGGTTTTGCTTTTTTTTCCCCTAAAAATTAATTTTTTTTTTTTTTGGGTTTTTTCCTTTTTAAATCTTGGTTGTCTGTGTTGGGAGTTGCCAGTGAAATTCTTCGCCCCCCACAGATGGATTGATCTTTTTGACTTTATTTAAAAGGGAGCCCTTAGTTTTTTTTAAGTTTCATTTTGCTTAGATTTTAAAAAACCCCGATCTTTTTATGTTTTCTGTGTTTGATTTGGGGATGAAGTTGTGTTTTCTCCAGCGTCTTATTTGTCTAATCGGGTGTTTTTTAAAAGAGATCAGCCCATATCCCCCTTTTGGGGGAAAAAAGTACCCCTTTTTGGAGATTACGGGTTCAGGGGCTGGGTTTGGGGAAGGGTTAGGTGGGCTTGGGGCCTCTGAACCCCCTTTGTACTCCCCAAAGGGGGGGATTTGTTAGGGGGCCCCCCTTTTGGGGCGGTTTTTGACCCCCGGGGGCCCCCTTTTTCCCCCGACAGTGTATTCCCAATCCAAAAAATTAACCCTGATTCAAGGGTTTGTGTCGGGAAAACATTCTAATTTACATTGGGTGTTTTTAATCTATATGTTGTAAGAGTGTTGTTCTTTTAAGAAAAGTTTCTGACATGTACAATAAACATAGACCCCCGGGAAATTTTTACTGGCCCCCCAAAAATTTTCCCCCTTTTCCTTTTGGGGGCCCGTCCCCTGGTTGCAGTTGCAGGGAATTTTCCATGGAGCGCGGAATTTTAAAAACCAAAAAAAATTTTTTTCCCTCGGGGCAAAGATTTGAACTAAAGTAGCTCTCCCGGACAGGTTTCAAATGGTGGGCGAGAAAAAAATTTTTTCCCTTTAGGAAACATGAAATTGTAAAATTTTTGGTTTGGGGCCTTTACCCCTCGGGAAAATGAAAAAAGGGAAGGTGGGAATTGTTATTGCTCCCAAAAGGGGGCCCCCCAAACCTGGGCCCCTTTCCCTTCCCCCGGGGGGCCCCCGGGGTTTCAGCAGTAGATATTTTTTTACTCCCCCGGGTTTGGATTGATGCCCCCTGGGTCTTTTTGCGAAAAAAATTATAAATACAGCGGGGGGATCGCCCCCGGGGAAAAAATTTGCTTCTGATTTCCCCTAAAAGGGCCAAAATATCAGGGGGGAAAACCCCGCTCTTAGAAGCCAGTTTTGTCAGGGGTTTTTTGAAAAATTAAAGGGGCGTTTTGGTCATAGTTTCCCCCCCCCGGGGGGCTGTAGGGGCCCCAGCTTGTATGATAGACGGCCCCCGGGGAAAGGGGGGGTAACCCCCGCCCCCTTTTGGGTTTCCCAACTCTAAATTTTGTTGAGGCCCCCTTTTCTGTTGGAGGGGGGCCCAAAACAGTTGGGAGGGAATCTTTTTTGGGGGGATTGGCGGTAAACCCCCGGACTAAAGGTGGGTTTTTTCTGCGGGAAAAAGGGAATTTTGGGGGTTTTCCATCCCCCCCTTGTTGAGCAAAAAATGCCGGAAAACTGTTAATCCCCCGGGTTTTTGGGGGGGGACAACAACCGGGAGTTTTTATTTCGTGTATTTTTTCGTTCCTTGTACAGTGGAGGGGGTGGTTTGGGAGAGAGTGGAGAGATTTTTTTTTCTTTTGATTGGGGTCCCGGGGGGGAACGGTTGACGCTCATTTGTCGGGGGAAGGGGATGCTTGAGTGTTTTGGTAAAAAAGCCCCCATATTCCCCATTGACCCGGGGCCCCCGGCAAAAGGAGCTTTGTTCATGGGTTCTACCTTTGCCTTGGGGGTTGGGGGAAAAAAAAAGGGAAATTATCTTGTTAGGTTGGGGGGTCTACCCTCCTTTGTTTTGGGGGCTTTCCCTTGGGGTTGGGTTTAAAAAAATAACCCTTTTTTTTAATTTGGGGCCAGCCAGATATAACCCGGGGGGGGGGGTTTTTTCCCAAAAGTAACTGAAATAAACCCAAATTTCATCGTGGGTCTTTTTTTTTCCCTCTTTTTTGGAGGCTTTGGGGTGTGTTTTGAGGGGGGTGAGGAGTTGTCCTCTTCGGTTTTATGACTGCTCTTTTTTAAATTTATTTTCCTGATGTTTGTTCCAAAAAACTGGGGTTTTTTTAATTTTTTGGGGCCCGGAAAGGGGGTTGAAAAATTTTTTTTTGGAAAAATCTGGCCAAAAGGGCAATTGGGGGCCTTAAAATTTTCCCCCCGGGGCCCCGGGGGGTTTTTTCTTTGTGAAAAAAAAAAAAAGGGGGGGCCTCCCCCCTTGCTTGGTTTCCCCCGAACTTAATGGATTATGTTGAGATCCGTACCACTCCCCCTGATTCCTGATTTTTTAATAAAAATTTTTGGGCCCCCCAAAGGGTTTTTTAAATTGATTCGGGGGGGTATAATCTGATTTTTTAAAAAAGGGGGGGTGAGTGGAAAAAAGGGTTTAAAACCGGGGGGAATTATGAGAACCTTTTTATGCCTTTTTGGGGTTGGGGGGAAATGCACCCCCCCGTATTCCCCAAAAATTTTTTTTTTCATTTTTGTCATTGGTGGGGTGTTTTTTGGGGTTTTTAAAATTTTGGAAAACATTTTTTAAATTTTCTACCCGGGTCTTGTGTTTTCCCCCGGGGTGTGAGAAGGGGTTGCAGATCTTTTTTGGGGAAAAAAAAAAAATTTGCAAACTGGAAAAATGTGTATTGCCGAAAAGGAATTTTAGTTTTTGGGGGTTTTTTTGGGGGCACCTCCCCGGGTTTTTATGGGGGTTTAAAAGGGGGGCATGCTTGAATGGGTCAGCCAGGGTTTTTAAGGCTTGAAACGTTTTTTGGGGGGTTTTTTAACTATACCCCGGAAATTTTTTTTTAAATTTTTCATCTGTTGTCAAAAAACCCTCATGACATACAAGAAAAGGGCGGTTTTTTAAAAAATCGGACAAAAAATTTTAACCCTTTTTTTTTTTGAAAAATGTTTTTTTTTTTGGGGGCCCCCCTTTTCCCCAAAAATGCATCACAGCCCCCGTTTTGTGGGGGGACGCGTTTTGCGTAGGGGTGGGTGCAATATGTCCCGGGGTCCCCCCCTGGTAAAAGGCATCCCCCCGCTTTCTTTTTTAAAAATTGTTTGCCGCCGGGGGGGAATTTTTATATCGGCAATAGGGGGAATTTTTTGGGGGCCCCTTTTTTTGGGGGTTTTAAAAAAAGGCGTCACTTTTTGGGGGGGCATTCCCCCCCCACCGTTTATTTTGTCACAAGAACTGCGTATTTGGAAAATTTCTAAGGTCTGAATTCCAAAAATCATGGTCGTTGTTTTTTACCGGGTTTTTAATTTTTTTTTTCATTATCGCCCGGGGGCCCCAAAGTAAAGGTGATGCCTTGTCTCGCAGTTTCCCGGGGGGCCCGGGGAAAAGGATGAAACCCCCTTCCTTTTCCTTCAGGAGGGGGGGGGTAGTGTGGTGTAAAAGTTTGAGTTTTTGGGGGGGTGTTTGGGTCGGGGGGGCGCCCTGCAGGGCCCCCAAAAGGGGAAAGTTTGTCCCAAATAGTTGGACAAAAAAGGGTTTTTAGGGAATCTTTAAATTTTTCTTTTCAGGAATCCAGGGGGTAAGGTATTTAAAAACCTTTTTTTGCCCCGGGTTTTTGGGGGCCCAACGTTATTAAAAGAGGTTTTTTAATTTTGTTGGGGGTGTGGGGTTTTTGCTCGCTTAAACCCCCCATACCGTCCCCCCCGGGGCCCTTTACCCTTGAAACTTCCGGGGCGTCCATGGGCTCATTTGGCATGGACTTCATCAGGCCCCTCATCTGGGGAAAATGCTACTGGGGTTGTTGACAAATTTAGTAAAGGAAATTTCATTGCTCTTTCCCCCCCCAATGCTAAAACCTGGCGAGGTGTTCATTGGGGAGATTGTGAGCTTTAAGGGTTCCCTTTTTTATGTGGTTAAAATAGGGGGGGTTTATTTTTTTTTCCCAAAAATTTTTGGGGGCATTTTGTTTAGGGGGGAGCAATTTCAAATTTTCCCGGCTTTTCACCCCCAGCCCAAGGTCAGACAGAGGCTCTAAAAAAAAGCTAGGGGCTTATTTTGGGGTTTTTTGTTAGAGAACCGGGGTGGTCTTTTTTTTTTGGGGGGGTTTGTTTAAAACAGGCGGAGGGGCCCCCGGTAAGCCCCCCTTTTTTTGGGGGTTTGGTTTTCACCCCCCGTTTTGAAATTTTAAGGGGGGGGCCCCCTTTGGGGGGTTTTGGGAGGAGCTTTTTTCTCGTCACTTTTTTCTGTGGAGAGGGGTTGATTAATTGGTGCTATGGGGAACCGTTATAAACGTATGGTGTAGGAGGAGAGTTTTGGTCCAATTTTAAAAGGGAACGTTTGGGGATGGTTTCTAACCCGGAAAAAAAACTTAAAGTTTTCCCCTTTGGGAAACTGGGGGCCCATTCAAGGGGGGGGTACAGGATATTCCTAATTAACCCCGTGGCATTTGTCGGGGCCTCCTCCTACTTTTTAAAATTTCCCCAAAGTTTTCCAAAAGTTTTTAAAAAGGGGGTTTGGGGCACCAGTCATCCCCACCCCTCCCCCCTTCCATGGGGGTCAATGGAATTTTGGGTTTAAGTGTCAAAGATCATTGACTCACGTCTAATCCCCGGTTCAGACTTGGTGCTTTTGGAAAAGGGGTTTGGGGCCAAGGAGGGGAGGGGGTTTTTGCGTCTGCTTAACGCAGATCGTTTGGGGCGGCCCTTCCACAAAACCCCCCCCCCCCCGGGAAAAAAACCCGGCCTGGGGTCGGACCCCTGTTTAAAGGGGGGGGGACGTCTGTGTGCCCCGGCAATTATTTTTGTTGTTTGGGGTTTTCCTTTAAATCTCTGGTTGTCTGTGTTGGGAGTTGCCAGTGAAATTCTTATGGACCCAAGATAGGATTGTATCTGTATAGACTTTAGTTAAAGAGCTCCTTAGTTGTTTTAAAGCTACCTTGCTTAGAGTTTAATATCCCAGATCATTTTTGTTCCTTCTGTGTTTGAGTGTGTTTGCAAGTCTGTGTTTTCTCCAGTCTGTCTTATATGTCTAATTGTGTTTTAGCAGAGACAGCCCATATCCCTTTGGTGGTAATCAGTATCCTTCTTAGGACTGATTACAGGGTTCAGGGACTGATAGGAGACAGGGTTAGGCTGGAGACTTGGACCTCTGAACCATTATCAGTACCTCCAAGGTGAGGGATTAGTTAGGACCCCAGTTTAGGGTCAGGTTAGACCCCCGGTCCTCCTCTTTCCTGTGACAGTGTATCAAGTCCTCAAGATTAACCCTGAGTTCAAGGATATCGTGTCAGGTAAATCTATTCTATATTTACATGCTGATGTTGCTAATCTATTATGTTGTATAGAGTGTTGTTCTTTTAAGAATAGTTTCTGACATCGTACACATATCATAAGACCGCGTGACACCTACACTTTCAATAGTTTCTCTTTTGTTAAATGTTCCTTATCATTAGAAACGGTTCTCAGCAAAGAGACGTGTATTTTACATGTTTTGAGATATTTATGCCTATATTGGTGGGAGACCCCCCCACTTTGTGGGTGGCCCAGGACCCGCCCCCCTCCCCCCCCCCCATAAATCCGGGCCTGTTCAAGGTTGCCAACACTTTTGGCCATGACTGTATAGTTCAGCTGTTGCTAGTAAGAGTAATGGCTGGAATGTTCTGCAGATTGTAATCCCATCATCATTATTGAATGTATTTCTTTCTTTTTAGGAAAAAGAAGAATTTATCATCTCTAAACTTCACGACTTGGGTTTGGGGCAGAGAGATGAGGAAGGTGAGATTTCATGCGAGATGCTTCGGACTGTACGTTTTCCAGTTTTTGGCTCACTGTGCCTTTAGTTATGTCGTTCGGGTTGGGGATAAGTCTTGTGACTGAGGCTTGTGGTCTCCCATTTTGGGTATTATAATTGATTGGGACCCATTTCTGTGTCATGAAAACTTCACCCTTATGTTTTCCCCAATCGCAAAACGGACTTTCAGCTGCAGATGAAGGAAGAGAGCCACAGTAATTCATTACTGATGGGTAGGCGGAGCCCCAGATCAGGATGTTACCTCAGATCAAAAGAGTGATGACTGGCTGGCCCCTCCAGCTCGGGCTCCTCCTATCAGCTCCAGTCTAAGATTTGAGGTCCAGAGGATGGTCGCTGCTAATGCAGCTCCTCAGAAAATTTTATTATTTTAATATTCGGACAGGAGACTTGGATCACTAGTTGGTCTAGAGGTCTCAGGGGTATCAGCGCTGCTGTACCCCAACCTCTCCCTTGGCGGATCTGTATTCACTCAAAGTCCCTGCAGAATCCTTGCCGGCCCTGGGGGATGAGGAGAGCTTCTCTGGCGGGAACGCAAACCACACGTGCGGTCACTGCGTTCTTCGCCCTGGAGGGAAGCATGGGCATAGCGCCAGAAACCCCTGAGGGTCCCTGTGGCGCCTTGGCTGGTGAGTACTCCACACAAATTTTAATATAATTATGTGTGAGTGCTTTAGCGTCTGAATGAGCAGCGCTATTATTAATGTCAGCGTTACTATGTCAGTATGCTTCAGCGCTGCTGTGACAGCGCTACTACATGTAAATGTCAGTAAGCTTCAGCGCTGCTGTGACAGCGCTAATACATGTAATGTCAGTAAGCTTCAGCGCTGCTGTGACAGCGCTACTACATGTAAATGTCAGTAAGCTTCAGCGCTGCTGTGACAGCGCTACTACATGTAATATCAGTATGCTTCAGCGCTACTGTGACAGCGCTACTACATGTAATGTCAGTATGCTTCAGCGCTACTGTGACAGCGCTACTACATGTAAAGTCAGTATGCTTCAGCGCTGCTGTGACAGCGCTTCTACATGAAGATGTGGTGATTTTTTGTCCGCAGGCAGATAGCTGCAGGACAGAGAGGGAGCAGGAGCGGGGAGATTTCGCGCTCATTATTTGAGCTAGCAGGGGGCGTGGCCTATCTATCCCGGTCTTTTGAGCAGGAAGACGCGCGCTCTGGCTTTTCTCCTGCGACCCCCTCACTGTGGCGGCCATTACTCAGGCTCCTGGGCTCCTCGGACCGCTCCCCTCCTCATATAGACACCACGGCCAGCTGGGTGAGTGTGGATTCCTCACTCCGCAGCGCAGCGATCGCTATCCTGCAGCTGCAGTCTCATCAGAGACATAAAAATTGGCTGGGGCTCACAAATATATATAATTTTGGTGAGTTTGCAATATTAACCCCTTTGAGGGTTATTTCTACCTGCTAAATTTGCTGACTGAATACCGCTGGGGTAACTCTGCTTGGTGGAGCGTTAACCCTTCAGCGTTTGAAAAAAAAAAAAAAAAAAAACCGCATAGTTTTTTGCTGGTATTACCGCTTTGACCTGCTCATTCAGATGAGACATGTCTGAACAGAGTTCAGATGCCGCGGATCACGTCCCAGTGCCATTGCGGCAATCAGATACGCAGACCTCCACAGCGTCTAGCGCTGCGGTCGACAGCGGTGGAAAATTGGATGATATCGCTCGATCGATTAATAACTTATCTGACCTTTTAGGTCAATATGTGTCTGCTAATTCCTCTCAGAGGAAGCGACGCAGGCCGTTACCGGCCTCTACACGGAGCGAGTCAGATGTATCTGATATTGGGCAGAGTTCCCCTTTATATTCGGATGGAGAAATATCCGATTCAGATGCGGACGAGCCGCAGGGGCGTTCCTCTATGGCGAAGCGTACGGAGGCATTAATTGAAGCCATGAGAGAGATATTACAGTTACCGGAGGAGGTAACTAGTCGTCCTGGTAAAACAGCACGCATGTTCCAGGAGTCCCGTGCTTCGCGCACAACATTGCCAGCTCTGGATGAGCTTAATGGTGTAATAGAGGAGGAACGTCTATGTCCAGATAAGCGTTTTCATGGAACGCATTTCTTTGATACACTTTATCCTTGCTCTACGGAGTTAAAGGCTAATTGGACTTCTGCTCCTGAAGTGGATGTGTCCTTATCTCAGCTTAGTAAATCCTCACTACTCCCTATTAAGGGAAAAGCGAGCTTACAGGAGCCTTTGGATAGAAAGGCAGAATTGGCGGCAAAAGCAAGCTATGAGGCTGCGGGTCATGGATTTCGAGCAGTGCTAGGATCCATGTGTGCTGCTAGAGCTTCTCTAAGCTGGTTGGCACGTCTGAAGACGGAGTTGCAAAATGAATCTCCGTTATCTGAGATACGGGAAACTTGTGAATGGTTAGAAACGGCAGCCTGTTATATCTTTGATGCCGGTCTGGATACGGCATCTCTGCTGGCCAAAGCGCAAGCTTCAGCGGTCACAGTCAGAAGAGCTTTATGGCTCAGACAGTGGGCCGGGGACTCAGTTTCCAAACAAGGGTTGTTGGCCTTACCTTACAAGGGTGGCCATCTTTTTGGATCCGACCTCACAGAGCTGATTTCCAAGGCTAAGGCAAAGGAATCAGCATTACCACAGCGAAGGGCCATGGCCTCGGTGTCCAGTAAGCCTGGTGTTTATAGTGGTCGGCGGTCCTTTCGGGGCCGAGGACGATCTAGTCACTCCTCGTGGGGATCGGGTCGTCCTTCTTTCTCAGGAAAGAAATCCTCTCAGAAAACTCGTACTCCCTGGAAGCAGAGTTTCCGCCAGAACAAGCGGGAACTTGACAAGAAACCCGCAAAGTCGGATTGACGCCAGGGGTCCACTCGAGGATTCTCGAGTGGGGGGTCGCCTGCTTCTTTTCAAGGAGACTTGGATGGCTCGCGTTCCAGATTCCTGGGTAACGCGGATAGTGTCGGCAGGCTATTTCATAGAGTTTGCTTCTCAACCCCCAAATGTTTTTTGTCAATCTCGCGTTCCGTCGGAACCCGAGCTTGTTGTCGCTCTACAGCGAGAGGTCGAATCGCTACTACAAAAGGGTGTAGTGATACCGGTTCCGTCAGAGGACCGAGGAAAAGGTTTTTATTCCAACCTTTTTATAGTTCCCAAAAAGGAGAACAAATTTCGCCCGATTCTGGATCTCAAGCGATTAAACCGCATGTCCATACCCGGAAATTTCGCATGGAGTCGCTTCGTTCCGTTGTGGCAGCTCTGTCACAGAACGATTTTCTGGTGTCAATCGACATTCGCGACGCCTATTTGCATATTCCCATCGGAAAGGCTCATCAGCGCTTTCTTCGATTTGCCATAGGTCAGAATCATTACCAGTTCGTGGCTCTGCCGTTCGGCTTAGCCTCAGCGCCAAGGGTCTTTACAAAAGTTCTGGCGCCCCTCATGGCACTCCTTCGAAGACAGGGGATTACGATTCTCCCTTATCTGGACGATCTTTTGATCGTGTCTTCCTCGGAGGAGGAGGCATTGACGGCTCGGGATTTGTCTCTTCAGTTTCTGAAAGACTTCGGTTGGCTGGTCAATTGGGAGAAGTCGTCCCTGGAACCATCAAGGACAATTCTCTTTTTGGGAATGCATCTCGACACGTTTCGGTCGGTAGTTTCCTTACCACCAGACAAACAGTCATGTCTTCTTCGACATGTACAGATTATGACAGCCTCAACGGCAATGTCCCTACGGAAGTGTATGCGTCTTCTGGGACTGATGGTGGCGTCCATGGAGGCAATTCCTTTTGCCCAGTTCCACTCCAGGACTCTTCAAAGGTTCATCTTGAGTCGATGGAACCAGTCGCAATCGCTGGATTGCAGTGTCACCATTTCTCGCGCGGTGCGGGATTCTCTAGAATGGTGGTTACGTCCAGGGGCATTCTCCCTGGGGAAGTCTTTCCTCCCTCTGAAGTGGTCAGTCATAACCACCGATGCCAGCCTGACGGGCTGGGGGGGTGTTTGGACCAATCTCTGGATTCAGGGGTATGGTCACCGGAAGAGTCTGTGCTTCCAATCAACATCCTGGAATTGAGGGCGATTTTTCTTTGCCTCCAACATTGGACGGTCCCTTTGAGCGGTCTGCCAGTCCGTGTGCAGACAGACAATGCGACGGCTGTCGCGTATATCAATCACCAAGGTGGGACAAGGAGTTCCAGACTCATGGTAGAGGTGTCCCGAATTCTGATTTGGGCAGAGGCCAATGTACCAGCCATTTCGGCGATTCACATTCCAGGGGTCCAGAATATTACAGCGGACTTTCTCAGTCGCAGAAGGATGGATCCCGGGGAATGGAGCCTCCACCCGGGAGTCTTTGCACTACTGTGCTCTCGCTGGGGAACCCCCCAAGTGGATTTGATGGCTTCCAGGTCCAATGCCAAGTTACCGACATTCATGTCCAGGTACAAGGACCCGAAGGCGGTGGCGGTGGATGCTCTAGTGGCTCAGTGGGATCAGTTCAAGCTGATCTATGTATTCCCGCCGATATCCTTACTTCCTCTAGTGCTGCGTCGGATCAGACTAGAGAGAATTCCAGCTATTCTGATAGCTCCAGACTGGCCAAGAAGGGTGTGGTTCTCGACAATAATGTCGCTGTTGGCGGCACCTCCGTTTCCACTCCCTCTTCAACAGGACTTGTTGACTCAGGGGCCCATTTGTCATCCGGACTTGATGTCCCTGCGTTTGACGGCGTGGCTCTTGAGACCGAGATCTTGACCCGTAGAGGTTTTTCAGCCGAGGTCATTGCTACCCTTCGTGCTGCAAGATGTCCGGCTACTTCTAGGATTTACCACAAAATTTGGGAAACCTTCTTTTCGTGGTGTTTGGGGTCTTCTCGGAACCCGAGAAAGTTTTCCATTCCCAACCTGTTGGCTTTTCTGCAACATGGGCTAGACAAGGGTTTGGCAGTTAGCACTCTGAAAGGTCAGATTTCTGCTCTGTCCTTATTATTCCGGAGAACCATTGCTTCGAATAGAGACGTGATCTCTTTTTTCCGAGGTATCTCTCGTAAGTTTCCGCCGCGGAAGGCACCTGTGTCTCCTTGGCGGCTCAACCTTGTTTTGGAGGCTCTTCAGCATAAACCTTTTGAACCTATGGTTTCTGCTAGCCTTTCTTTACTTTCTTGGAAGGTGGCTTTCCTTGTTGCAGTCACTTCCTTGAGGAGAGTTTCTGAATTGGCAGCTCTTTCTTGCTCGCCTCCTTTTCTGGAGTTTTTTCCGGATCGTGTAGTGCTTCGCACTCGGGTGATTTTTTGCCTAAAGTGGTGTCACAATTTCATGTTAACCAGGATATTGTGTTGCCCTCACTCTGTCCGGATCCGAAGAATACGAAAGAGCGAGATTTACACACATTGGATTTAGTGCGGGCCTTGAAGTTTTATCTCTCTATTACTCAAGGTTTTCGTAAGACGGACTCCCTGTTTGTGGTTCCGGCAGGTCGTCGGCGTGGTCAACGAGCTTCCAAGGGTTCTATAGCTCGTTGGATCCGGTCAGCTATTTTGGAAGCTTACCGTCTTCGGGGTGAATCTTGCCCGATTAAGATTCGTGCCCATTCCACGAGAGCTGTGGCTTCATCGTGGGCTTTTCATCAAGGTGCTTCGGCAGTGCAGCTTTGCCGAGCGGCGACTTGGCGCTCTGTCCACACGTTTACAAGATTTTATAAAGTGGACGTCAGTGCTTCCGCTGATGCAGCCCTCGGACGTAGGGTCCTGCAGGCAGCTGTAGTTTAAAGTTCTGGATGAACTTGTGTTTAGCGCTGGTTGCGCTTTGTTGTTAAGGTTGTTGGGTTTCTGCCTTTTATTGGTTTTTTCCCACCCTATTTTTGAACTGCTTTGGGACGTCCCATCAGTAATGAATTACTGTGGCTCTCTTCCTTCATCTGCAGCTGAAACACGGATTTTGGTAAAGACTTACCTGTAAAATCCTTTTCAGCGAAGGAAGGAAGAGAGACACAGCACCCTCCCACGGCAGAAGTGTGTTGATGTTTTCAGATGCAGCGCGACCCTTATCTGATAGCGATTATCTGGGCTGAGGTCAGCGCGCTAAGGCTCTGTTCCAGCATCGCCAGCTCATCGCAGTAGTCAGGTTCCGTGAGTAGTACCTGGAACTCTGTGGTTTTTGGCTTTCTTTGCATGCATAACCTGTATCCTTGTGTTTTTTCTCTGAAGTTCCTTCAGAAGGGGTTATGTTGCTCCGCTGGTGATCTTGGCTCTTTTCCTAAAAGCTTTGATACGACTGGAGCTGAGTAGGAGGAGCCCGAGCTGGAGGGGCCAGCCAGTCATCACTCTTTTGATCTGAGGTAACATCCTGATCTGGGGCTCCGCCTACCCATCAGTAATGAATTACTGTGTCTCTCTTCCTTCCTTCGCTGAAAAGGATTTTACAGGTAAGTCTTTACCAAAATCCGTGTATAATAACCGCCAGTAAATTATGTATGTCCCTTGTCTGGTTCAGTACCAACCCCCCACCCCACGGCTTCTATAGATCACATGGGTCATCAGGCAGTTTGGTTCCCAGCAGTTAGACATCTATCA
>JARQOD010009812.1:0-29820 GCA_033576555.1 Oophaga sylvatica
AAGAGGTAGCTCCAGCACCACTGAAATAACAGGACTGAACAAATGAACCAAGATAACTGAGAAACAGAGACCAGCGCAGGCCCCAGAAGGGGGACCCGGCTGACCTCACTCAGGAAGCAGAAAAACAAAAGAAAACAAAACCACAGAAACAAGCAGAAAATAGCTTATCTGAAAGTTGAGGAGATCGCAGCACGACGACTTCCAAACTGGACCAGGAAGAGACAATTAATCACCGGCGAGGATCATGGGAAAGTTGCTCCCTTAAATCTCCCAGTAATCATTGCCAATCGTCTGCAACTGAATCCTCAGCTGAAGGGCCTCTGTCAGTCAAGGCCACTTCATTAATATCAACAGCCACCAGAGGGAGCCCCAACTCAGAATCCAGTGCAATCACAACAGCTGGGCTTTGTAGCATCACCCTGTATAGTTTCTTGCTCCATCTCCACTAGCTCCACCTGCA
Source organism: Oophaga sylvatica (assembly GCA_033576555.1). Lineage (NCBI taxonomy): Eukaryota > Metazoa > Chordata > Amphibia > Anura > Dendrobatidae > Oophaga > Oophaga sylvatica. The sequence goes on from JARQOD010009812.1 coordinate 461, forward strand.
AAGCCTCCTCTTTAATTGTAAGCAGCGAGCCATTCAGAAGACAGAGAAGCTGGATGGTTACACTGATTAGGGCATCATCATCACTCACCATCTTGGTCATGTCCTCAAAGTTTGGAGAACAGCACAGTTGTCAGACATCCATGCCCACTCATCAGCTCTTATGTGTGGAGGATGACCAGAATATCGACGGGCATGTTGCAGCTGGTATTCAACTACTGCCCTCTGCTGCTCACAAACCTTTGCCAATATATGCAATGTTGAGTTCCAATGCATGGTGATATCGCACACCAGTCGGTGAGCTGAAAATTTCAAACTCTGCTGCAGCCCTGCAACCCATTTGTGTCAACTTCTGTGCATGTTGTCAGGACAAAATCACCAGGGTATGTAAACTTTTACTCAGAGTCATTTGGATGTTTTGGATTGTTATTATGATTTAAAAAGAGAAAACACAGTAGTTTGACAATAAATGGCTTCACCCAACCACTAATCATGAGTGGAGAAAAAGTTTTGGTATTATCATTCATATTCTCTGAAAAAACGGCCAAGAAAGCAAAAATTCTGCTGGGGTATGTAAACGTTTGAGAACAACTGTAACAACACCACTTGTTTGCAATTGTGTCTCATCATCATCCACCTCTTGAGACAGTAATTGCATTTTTCCACCTTTGCCTTCTTGTGAGTATGGCTACTCAAATATTTGGGCATTGCTACATGCAATCTCCTTATATCTTGCTTGAGACGGGCAGGGCAAGAGGCCAGAATGTCTAAATGTAAATGTGAACAGCTCTTCGGATTGTCTAAGTGTGGGATCACTTGCCTCCAGGCACTGGGCACGTTGGGAGGAAGGAGGATCAGGGTGAGTATTATCTGGTCCAGAATCATGGCTACTGAGACCAGTCCACGTGGATTACAGTGTGGAGCTGGCAAAGTGACAGGAAGCATTATCTGCGATCCATCCAACAAGTTTTTCACACTGGTCTTGGCTTCAAAAGTGGTGATCTGTGCCCCCCTTCAAAGTGGGACAAGAAGCTAGGTCGACATGATGTGTGTGTTTGTTTTGGTCAAGCAGCAGGCACAGTTTCACCTTGCCCATGGACTCGGCCTCTGCACTCATCATCAGCATCACATCCCCTTTCCTGTCCCTTGCCACGCACCTTGCCCATTTTAAATTATGAATGATAATTCCATCTTGAGAAAACTTTGCAGGATTAGTATCGCAGGAAAATTTGCCAGATTAACTTGTTACGCTACAGTAGCAATATAGCAATGCTGTTACTAACCAACCAAGTCTGGATATGTGCTTTTGATGCACAACTGGTGTACTACAAATGGCGCATAATATTTCACTGCTGAAAAAACTTTGCAGTATTAGTATCGTAGGAAAATTTAGCCATCTCAGATAGACTTGTTACAGTGCAGGAGCAATATAACAATGCTATTGCTAACCAACTAAGTCTGGCTGGATGCTTTTGATGCAAAACTGGTGTACTATAAATAGCATATAATATTTCCCTGCTGAAAAAACATTGCAGGATTATTATCATAGGAAAATTTGTCCACCTCAGATGGACTTGTTATAGTGCTGGAACAATATAGCAATGCTATTTCTAACCAGCCAACTCTGGCTTTTTTATTTTGATGCACAACTGGCACAGTATAAATGCTGCAAAATATTTCCCTGCTGAAAAAAAATTGCAAGATTACTAGTGCAGGAAAATTTGCCCACCTCAAGTGGACTTGTTACAGTGCAGGAGCAATATAGCGATGCTGTTTATTACCAATCAACTCTGGCTTTTTTATTTTGATGCACAAATGGGGCAGTATCAATGCAGTATAATATTTCCCTACTGAATAAAAATTGCAGGAATACTATTGCAGCAAAGCAGATGGACTTATTACTTATTTGGGACCACTGGATGAGGTGTTGAGAGATCAACTAGGTGCTGGCCTGAAAGACCCTCATTTGAGACAGGCACTAAAGGAATGGATACAATATAACCCCAATATGAGTTTCTTGGAAGTAGGGGAAGAAGCCAAGGTTCAAAAATGAGAGGCCCCATTCATGACATGTATGGTCCAAAGCCATGATATAACCTTCTCTGAGTCATTAAATGCTGTGCTGGATTGGGCTTGAGAATTATAGCAGGAAATGCAAGACATTAGGGGAAAATGGAGAATAGGAGGAATTCCCTCTACTGCCACAATGCTTAGCAATTCTGTCCAGTATTGGCATAAGTCAGAACAGGAATATCGCCCTCCCTGTGGGAAACAACATGGATCACTAGCGTTTAATGAGGACATTTCTCCAAGAACTGTCTGATGCAGGAAAGCTGATGAAGAAGGCAACTGTTAAACTAATGCTCCTCATGGTCAACTATGACAGCGGTATTTAAGTTGTTGCAAGGGGTCACAAGACCCCCTAAGTAACCACCAGACCACTGCAATGAAAGCAAATTGGTGAAACACCAAAGAAACGACAACAGATCCAGTTGTATTATAGAAAAAATACCAACATTTTTATTATTCATTTAATTACAAGTATATAAACAGACAGGTGTATTAAAACAGTGAACGACTAGAGAGGTCTGATGTCAATCCAGGACATCTGCCACTGAATACATCCACCTGGGTTCCCTAATGGTGGTTAAATAGTATTGGGCATATATTTATCTAAGCGATTGTAAAAAAGCGGTATCATATGGTCAGTTATAGTATAGAAGATAAATATAAATATACACCTTGCCAATATGTCGGATAATATAATGTCACACCTGTGACCAGACAAAGATAATGACATCAGTGTGTCTAAACAAGGATGTGTATCCACTTCCAATCCATCTTAATGCCAGATGCTGAAAAATCCGCCTTAAAATATTTTTCTGAACAATTATAAAGAGCGGTCATATATGATCAGAATTGTATAGAGGATACACACATATCACCGATACATATGGAACAGAGCATATGCTACACATATAGCAAGACTATGACAACCATGTGTCTACTAAGGATCTATATCTAATTTGAACCAACACTACTATCATGTGCTGAAAATTCGCTTAAAAGGCTTCAGATTGTGCCTGTTAAAAACCACCAGTGCCTGTAGGTAATCCACAGAAACATGTGGAACTAAGTCATACCCAGCAGGACATATTGACCGGATGTGTATAAATGAGAGAACATTACCTCTACAATAGTAACCGGCACAAGTAAGGAACACCAGGTGAGTGCAAACGTGCCCCGACGCACGTTTCGGATAAAGCTCCTTCGTCAGGGGGCGTAACATTGCTACTAAAACTGTGCTTTAAAAACCGCTGGACCGGAAGTCATAAGCGGCATACCGGAAATGACGCGTGTGAAGCCGAAGACGTCACCCGATGAACCGCGCATGCGTCAAACAGATGGACGCCACGGGGAACCCATGGTAACCAAATGCCGGAGACACACGGAGCGGAACCTCGCGCAGCGCCTCAGCCCACACGCGTACAGGCATGCAGCTTAAATAGTGGATGGAAACCATACCATACATACATAATTCAAAAAGAAAAAATTATATATATGTACAATCAGCAAATGCCATCATAAACATGTCGATCAATCTATATATCTTAACAATAATAGGTATTCAGTTGTTTCTTGGAAAGAATCGATGTTAAATAGATCAATACAATATAAGATCCATATGATGGTGAATCCATAGATGGCATCCAGAAAGGCATCAATAGTTGATATACATGAACTATATGTAGATAGCATGCAGTATCTTCCATATCAAAGGTCCAACCAGAATATAGTATTAGCGAAACCTAAAATGTTATAAAACAACAAATAATAAACAAAATAAGATAAAAGCACATACAATAAAATAAATGGAGATGTCATAGAAAGGCATCAACCCATAACAGAGGTGTTTAAAGAAAAGGTGCAAAACTTAGGTTTTCATTAAGCCCGTTGGGATGGACTGTGTTAAGAGTCCATATCCAACGGGCTTCTAATTGAGCCAAGCGCTGTGAAAATTCACCCCCACGAATCCCTAGATCTAAACAATCTATCCCTTTGACCCGTAGAACTTTACTATTACATTGATGGTGTATCTTAAAGTGTCTGGGAATGGTCTTGAGAATTGACAAATCCTCCTCATTTTTTGCTGCCTCTATTCCAAGCACATGCTCCCTGATTCTCACTTTAAGTTGTCGTGTGGTGAGACCTATATAAATCAGGGAGCATGGGCATGTGGCATAATACACCACACATTTTGTGGTACATGTAATAGATTTTTTAATTTGGAAGGATTTTTTCCCAGATGAATCCACAAAAGAATTGCTACAATCTACATTCACACATGCTACACAGTGTCCACATGTGTAGCAACCCTTACGATTCCTAAAATCGTCAAGGAAAGTTCGAGGGGGTTTACTCTCATAATGACTAGAGGTCAAAAATTCCCGTAAATTTCTTGACCGTCTATACGTGACATATGGCCTACCGGGAATAATTTTGGCCAAAACAGGATCCGTTTTTAAGATAGGCCAAGCTTTTTCCAAGATTTTTTTAACATTATTGGATTGCGAGTTATAGGTAGTAATAAATCTGGTTACATCAGATTGGGGCCTATCTAATGTTTTGTACAGAAGTGTATTCCTTTGACTAAACCTAGCTCTGTTGAAGGCTTTTTTTATAGATCTTTTGCTATAGCCTCTTTCAATCAGACGTCCTTTTAATGCATTGGCCTGTCTTTCAAATTCCATATCATCGGAACAGATTCGTCGAAGTCTAATGAATTGACCAGTGGGTATCGCCCTAATCATGTGTGACGGATGGGAAGATGAGGCATGCAACAATGAATTAGTTGCAGTTGCCTTTCTAAAAATTGTAGTCTGAATAAGGTTATTATCATCCCTTGTCAACAAGACATCTAAAAATTCGATTTTATTTTTATCGTGACCAAAAGTCAACTTGATATTTCTATCGTTATTGTTTAGCCAGCCAAAAAATTCCTCCAATGAGCAAGTGGAATCCTGCCAGATCAGCAGGATATCATCTATGTACCGCGTCCATAAAAGGACGCGATCCATAGATGCCTGCCGATCTGACAAGAGGAGGTCCCTTTCCCACAGACCCAGGAACAGATTAGCATAGGAGGGCGCAAAGGCCGCCCCCATTGCTGTTCCCTGGGTCTGCAGGAAAAAGGACCCCTTGAATACAAAGAAGTTATGGGTTAAAGTAAACTCCAAAACTTCTATTGTAAATTCCTTTAGTGCAGGTGGAATGTTGGAGGTTTGAAGAAAAAATTCTATGGCCCGCAAGCCGTCACTGTGTCTGATGCTAGTATATAGCGATTCCACATCAGCAGTGACCAATGTGGAATCACAATCAAGTACTAAACCATCCACTCTGCAGAGCAATTGGTTTGTATCCTTTAAGTAAGAAGGCAGTTCTTCCACCAGAGGTTTCAACATTGAATCAATCCATTGATTAACCCGTTCTAAATAATTACCATTTCCCGAGACAATAGGGCGACCAGGTGGCACTAGCGCATTTTTATGGAGCTTGGGGAGAAGATAGAATGTTGGAACCCTAGGTTCTGGAACTATCAGAGCTGCATAGAGCTCCTTGGTAATAATGTTTTCATTCATTGCTCTAGAAAGAATCCCCCTGAGTTCGTCACCAAAAGCGGACAAGGGGTTATAGGTCAATTTTTTATAGCAGATATTATTATTCAATTGCCTAAAAGCTTCTTTCTCATACATGACTGATGGCCATATTACTAAATTTCCCCCCTTGTCCGCTTGCTTGATGACAACATCAGGAGGCTCCTAAGAAATTTTAAACGCAGACGCTCTTCTCTAGTAAGATTATCCTGGTAAATGTGGCACGGGATTTTCTGTAAATCCGCTGTGACCACCTTCACAAAGAGATCTACTGCACTACAATTTGACAACGGGGGAAATCTTTTTGAACGGGGTTTAATCTTAGGAGGAATCTTACCTCCTGGTGGAGTAATATGCTCCTCAGATAATTCCTCCAATATCCTTATTGCTGCTTGCTCTTCTTCTGTTGGAAAAAGTTCACACATCTCATTATTGTGAAAAAAACGTTTAAATAAAAGTGACCGTCCAAACAAATGGAGGTCTTTGATGAAAGTAAATTTATCTAAACCAGCAGAAGGAGAGTAAGATAGACCTTTAGACAATAATGTAAGGTCTATTTCAGAAAGATCATATGAACTAAGGTTAATTACCTTGTTATCCACTTGTTCATTTTCATAAGTTTGGGCTTTTTGTCTTTTATAAGGATGAAAATTATTCTTCCTCTGTCTTTTATTCACAACACCCGAACGGGTCGTCATTGATGAAGTGGATGCCTCAGAGTGCGTGCTTAATGAAGAAATGGATATATTCGAGGTAGTTCGTTGGATAGATCTTATCAGACTACCATTTTTTCTCCAAAAATAAACCTTGTTTGCTTGGTAGTCTTTTAAATCTCTATTCAATTTAGAGCTTTGTACCTCGTTAATTCTTTTTACTTTATCATCTAAAGCTTTATTAAGCTGTGCCTCATAATGTTGGATACGTCCCTCTGGGCATCCAGCCCTTAGTTCAGATAAACTAGAATCAATTTTTGAATCAAGTTCTTCAATTGTTTTAGTGTTGAGCCTGATTAATAATTGCATAAAAATGACAGAGCAATTGTTACAAGCTTCCTCCCATTCCGCCACAAATGACTGGTCCTCCACCACAAATGTGGGTGATACCTTTACTCTAAGGCCACGTGGTATAATTTTACGTCCAATATATTTTTCTAGGAATACTCTGTTCCACCACGTTTTTGTGCGCTTCATCAATAAGTTTTGCACTACTTCAAAAATTTCATCATATTTACGATCACCATGCTGTTGTGCACTAGTGTCCCCATCACAAAACACCTGATCCACTTGTCCGAGCCAGGATTCTCTCTGGCTCTATAATCCATAATGTCATAGGACACACCTGTGCAAGACACAGAAATATTAGACACTGCAGAAATATGACACACAACTATAAGCAGCATTGATATAAGCAACATTGCTGTAGTAAGATATATAATAATCATTCAGTGCTGCTAGTGAGAAATTGAAGGATCTATCGCTAAATAATACATGAAAGCAAATTGGTGAAACACCAAAGAAACGACAACAGATCCAGTTGTATTATAGAAAAAATACCAACATTTTTTATTATTCATTTAATTACAAGTATATAAACAGACAGGTGTATTAAAACAGTGAACGACTAGAGAGTTCTGATGTCAATCCAGGACATCTGCCACTGAATACATCCACCTGGGTTCCCTAATGGTGGTTAAATAGTATTGGGCATATATTTATCTAAGCGATTGTAAAAAAGCGGTATCATATGGTCAGTTATAGTATAGAAGATAAATATAAATTACACCTTGCCAATATGTCGGATAATATAATGTCACACCTGTGACCAGACAAAGATAATGACATCAGTGTGTCTAAACAAGGATGTGTATCCACTTCCAATCCATCTTAATGCCAGATGCTGAAAAATCCGCCTTAAAATATTTTTCTGAACAATTATAAAGAGCGGTCATATATGATCAGAATTGTATAGAGGATACACACATATCACCGATACATATGGAACAGAGCATATGCTACACATATAGCAAGACTATGACAACCATGTGTCTACTAAGGATCTATATCTAATTTGAACCAACACTACTATCATGTGCTGAAAATTCGCTTAAAAGGCTTCAGATTGTGCCTGTTAAAAACCACCAGTGCCTGTAGGTAATCCACAGAAACATGTGGAACTAAGTCATACCCAGCAGGACATATTGACCGGATGTGTATAAATGAGAGAACATTACCTCTACAATAGTAACCGGCACAAGTAAGGGAACACCAGGTGAGTGCAAACGTGCCCCGACGCACGTTTCGGATAAAGCTCCTTCGTCAGGGGGCGTAACATTGCTACTAAAACTGTGCTTTAAAAACCGCTGGACCGGAAGTCATAAGCGCATACCGGAAATGACGCGTGTGAAGCCGAAGACGTCACCCGATGAACCGCGCATGCGTCAAACAGATGGACGCCACGGGGAACCCATGGTAACCAAATGCCGGAGACACACGGAGCGGAACCTCGCGCAGCGCCTCAGCCCACACGCGTACAGGCATGCAGCTTAAATAGTGGATGGAAACCATACCATACATACATAATTCAAAAGAAAAAATTATATATATGTACAATCAGCAAATGCCATCATAAACATGTCGATCAATCTATATATCTTAACAATAATAGGTATTCAGTTGTTTCTTGGAAAGAATCGATGTTAAATAGATCAATACAATATAAGATCCATATGATGGTGAATCCATAGATGGCATCCAGAAAGGCATCAATAGTTGATATACATGAACTATATGTAGATAGCATGCAGTATCTTCCATATCAAAGGTCCAACCAGAATATAGTATTAGCGAAACCTAAAATGTTATAAAACAACAAATAATAAACAAAATAAGATAAAAGCACATACAATAAAATAAATGGAGATGTCATAGAAAGGCATCAACCCATAACAGAGGTGTTTAAAGAAAAGGTGCAAAACTTAGGTTTTCATTAAGCCCGTTGGGATGGACTGTGTTAAGAGTCCATATCCAACGGGCTTCTAATTGAGCCAAGCGCTGTGAAAATTCACCCCCACGAATCCCTAGATCTAAACAATCTATCCCTTTGACCCGTAGAACTTTACTATTACATTGATGGTGTATCTTAAAGTGTCTGGGAATGGTCTTGAGAATTGACAAATCCTCCTCATTTTTTGCTGCCTCTATTCCAAGCACATGCTCCCTGATTCTCACTTTAAGTTGTCGTGTGGTGAGACCTATATAAATCAGGGAGCATGGGCATGTGGCATAATACACCACACATTTTGTGGTACATGTAATAGATTTTTTAATTTGGAAGGATTTTTTCCCAGATGAATCCACAAAAGAATTGCTACAATCTACATTCACACATGCTACACAGTGTCCACATGTGTAGCAACCCTTACGATTCCTAAAATCGTCAAGGAAAGTTCGAGGGGGTTTACTCTCATAATGACTAGAGGTCAAAAATTCCCGTAAATTTCTTGACCGTCTATACGTGACATATGGCCTACCGGGAATAATTTTGGCCAAAACAGGATCCGTTTTTAAGATAGGCCAAGCTTTTTCCAAGATTTTTTTAACATTATTGGATTGCGAGTTATAGGTAGTAATAAATCTGGTTACATCAGATTGGGGCCTATCTAATGTTTTGTACAGAAGTGTATTCCTTTGACTAAACCTAGCTCTGTTGAAGGCTTTTTTTATAGATCTTTTGCTATAGCCTCTTTCAATCAGACGTCCTTTTAATGCATTGGCCTGTCTTTCAAATTCCATATCATCGGAACAGATTCGTCGAAGTCTAATGAATTGACCAGTGGGTATCGCCCTAATCATGTGTGACGGATGGGAAGATGAGGCATGCAACAATGAATTAGTTGCAGTTGCCTTTCTAAAAATTGTAGTCTGAATAAGGTTATTATCATCCCTTGTCAACAAGACATCTAAAAATTCGATTTTATTTTTATCGTGACCAAAAGTCAACTTGATATTTCTATCGTTATTGTTTAGCCAGCCAAAAAATTCCTCCAATGAGCAAGTGGAATCCTGCCAGATCAGCAGGATATCATCTATGTACCGCGTCCATAAAAGGACGCGATCCATAGATGCCTGCCGATCTGACAAGAGGAGGTCCCTTTCCCACAGACCCAGGAACAGATTAGCATAGGAGGGCGCAAAGGCCGCCCCCATTGCTGTTCCCTGGGTCTGCAGGAAAAAGGACCCCTTGAATACAAAGAAGTTATGGGTTAAAGTAAACTCCAAAACTTCTATTGTAAATTCCTTTAGTGCAGGTGGAATGTTGGAGGTTTGAAGAAAAAATTCTATGGCCCGCAAGCCGTCACTGTGTCTGATGCTAGTATATAGCGATTCCACATCAGCAGTGACCAATGTGGAATCACAATCAAGTACTAAACCATCCACTCTGCAGAGCAATTGGTTTGTATCCTTTAAGTAAGAAGGCAGTTCTTCCACCAGAGGTTTCAACATTGAATCAATCCATTGATTAACCCGTTCTAAATAATTACCATTTCCCGAGACAATAGGGCGACCAGGTGGCACTAGCGCATTTTTATGGAGCTTGGGGAGAAGATAGAATGTTGGAACCCTAGGTTCTGGAACTATCAGAGCTGCATAGAGCTCCTTGGTAATAATGTTTTCATTCATTGCTCTAGAAAGAATCCCCCTGAGTTCGTCACCAAAAGCGGACAAGGGGTTATAGGTCAATTTTTATAGCAGATATTATTATTCAATTGCCTAAAAGCTTCTTTCTCATACATGACTGATGGCCATATTACTAAATTTCCCCCCTTGTCCGCTTGCTTGATGACAACATCAGGGAGGCTCCTAAGAAATTTTAAACGCAGACGCTCTTCTCTAGTAAGATTATCCTGGTAAATGTGGCACGGGATTTTCTGTAAATCCGCTGTGACCACCTTCACAAAGAGATCTACTGCACTACAATTTGACAACGGGGGAAATCTTTTTGAACGGGGTTTAATCTTAGGAGGAATCTTACCTCCTGGTGGAGTAATATGCTCCTCAGATAATTCCTCCAATATCCTTATTGCTGCTTGCTCTTCTTCTGTTGGAAAAAGTTCACACATCTCATTATTGTGAAAAAAACGTTTAAATAAAAGTGACCGTCCAAACAAATGGAGGTCTTTGATGAAAGTAAATTTATCTAAACCAGCAGAAGGAGAGTAAGATAGACCTTTAGACAATAATTTAAGGTCTATTTCAGAAAGATCATATGAACTAAGGTTAATTACCTTGTTATCCACTTGTTCATTTTCATAAGTTTGGGCTTTTTGTCTTTTATAAGGATGAAAATTATTCTTCCTCTGTCTTTTATTCACAACACCCGAACGGGTCGTCATTGATGAAGTGGATGCCTCAGAGTGCGTGCTTAATGAAGAAATGGATATATTCGAGGTAGTTCGTTGGATAGATCTTATCAGACTACCATTTTTTCTCCAAAAATAAACCTTGTTTGCTTGGTAGTCTTTTAAATCTCTATTCAATTTAGAGCTTTGTACCTCGTTAATTCTTTTTACTTTATCATCTAAAGCTTTATTAAGCTGTGCCTCATAATGTTGGATACGTCCCTCTGGGCATCCAGCCCTTAGTTCAGATAAACTAGAATCAATTTTTGAATCAAGTTCTTCAATTGTTTTAGTGTTGAGCCTGATTAATAATTGCATAAAAATGACAGAGCAATTGTTACAAGCTTCCTCCCATTCCGCCACAAATGACTGGTCCTCCACCACAAATGTGGGTGATACCTTTACTCTAAGGCCACGTGGTATAATTTTACGTCCAATATATTTTTCTAGGAATACTCTGTTCCACCACGTTTTTGTGCGCTTCATCAATAAGTTTTGCACTACTTCAAAAATTTCATCATATTTACGATCACCATGCTGTTGTGCACTAGTGTCCCCATCACAAAACACCTGATCCACTTGTCCGAGCCAGGATTTCTCTCTGGCTCTATAATCCATAATGTCATAGGACACACCTGTGCAAGACACAGAAATATTAGACACTGCAGAAATATGACACACAACTATAAGCAGCATTGATATAAGCAACATTGCTGTAGTAAGATATATAATAATCATTCAGTGCTGCTAGTGAGAAATTGAAGGATCTATCGCTAAATAATACATGAAAGCAAATTGGTGAAACACCAAAGAAACGACAACAGATCCAGTTGTATTATAGAAAAAATACCAACATTTTTTATTATTCATTTAATTACAAGTATATAAACAGACAGGTGTATTAAAACAGTGAACGACTAGAGAGGTCTGATGTCAATCCAGGACATCTGCCACTGAATACATCCACCTGGGTTCCCTAATGGTGGTTAAATAGTATTGGGCATATATTTATCTAAGCGATTGTAAAAAAGCGGTATCATATGGTCAGTTATAGTATAGAAGATAAATATAAATATACACCTTGCCAATATGTCGGATAATATAATGTCACACCTGTGACCAGACAAAGATAATGACATCAGTGTGTCTAAACAAGGATGTGTATCCACTTCCAATCCATCTTAATGCCAGATGCTGAAAAATCCGCCTTAAAATATTTTTCTGAACAATTATAAAGAGCGGTCATATATGATCAGAATTGTATAGAGGATACACACATATCACCGATACATATGGAACAGAGCATATGCTACACAGGTGTGTCCTATGACATTATGGATTATAGAGCCAGAGAGAAATCCTGGCTCGGACAAGTGGATCAGGTGTTTTGTGATGGGGACACTAGTGCACAACAGCATGGTGATCGTAAATATGATGAAATTTTTGAAGTAGTGCAAAACTTATTGATGAAGCGCACAAAAACGTGGTGGAACAGAGTATTCCTAGAAAAATATATTGGACGTAAAATTATACCACGTGGCCTTAGAGTAAAGGTATCACCCACATTTGTGGTGGAGGACCAGTCATTTGTGGCGGAATGGGAGGAAGCTTGTAACAATTGCTCTGTCATTTTTATGCAATTATTAATCAGGCTCAACACTAAAACAATTGAAGAACTTGATTCAAAAATTGATTCTAGTTTATCTGAACTAAGGGCTGGATGCCCAGAGGGACGTATCCAACATTATGAGGCACAGCTTAATAAAGCTTTAGATGATAAAGTAAAAAGAATTAACGAGGTACAAAGCTCTAAATTGAATAGAGATTTAAAAGACTACCAAGCAAACAAGGTTTATTTTTGGAGAAAAAATGGTAGTCTGATAAGATCTATCCAACGAACTACCTCGAATATATCCATTTCTTCATTAAGCACGCACTCTGAGGCATCCACTTCATCAATGACGACCCGTTCGGGTGTTGTGAATAAAAGACAGAGGAAGAATAATTTTCATCCTTATAAAAGACAAAAAGCCCAAACTTATGAAAATGAACAAGTGGATAACAAGGTAATTAACCTTAGTTCATATGATCTTTCTGAAATAGACCTTAAATTATTGTCTAAAGGTCTATCTTACTCTCCTTCTGCTGGTTTAGATAAATTTACTTTCATCAAAGACCTCCATTTGTTTGGACGGTCACTTTTATTTAAACGTTTTTTTCACAATAATGAGATGTGTGAACTTTTTCCAACAGAAGAAGAGCAAGCAGCAATAAGGATATTGGAGGAATTATCTGAGGAGCATATTACTCCACCAGGAGGTAAGATTCCTCCTAAGATTAAACCCCGTTCAAAAAGATTTCCCCCGTTGTCAAATTGTAGTGCAGTAGATCTCTTTGTGAAGGTGGTCACAGCGGATTTACAGAAAATCCCGTGCCACATTTACCAGGATAATCTTACTAGAGAAGAGCGTCTGCGTTTAAAATTTCTTAGGAGCCTCCCTGATGTTGTCATCAAGCAAGCGGACAAGGGGGGAAATTTAGTAATATGGCCATCAGTCATGTATGAGAAAGAAGCTTTTAGGCAATTGAATAATAATATCTGCTATAAAAAATTGACCTATAACCCCTTGTCCGCTTTTGGTGACGAACTCAGGGGGATTCTTTCTAGAGCAATGAATGAAAACATTATTACCAAGGAGCTCTATGCAGCTCTGATAGTTCCAGAACCTAGGGTTCCAACATTCTATCTTCTCCCCAAGCTCCATAAAAATGCGCTAGTGCCACCTGGTCGCCCTATTGTCTCGGGAAATGGTAATTATTTAGAACGGGTTAATCAATGGATTGATTCAATGTTGAAACCTCTGGTGGAAGAACTGCCTTCTTACTTAAAGGATACAAACCAATTGCTCTGCAGAGTGGATGGTTTAGTACTTGATTGTGATTCCACATTGGTCACTGCTGATGTGGAATCGCTATATACTAGCATCAGACACAGTGACGGCTTGCGGGCCATAGAATTTTTTCTTCAAACCTCCAACATTCCACCTGCACTAAAGGAATTTACAATAGAAGTTTTGGAGTTTACTTTAACCCATAACTTCTTTGTATTCAAGGGGTCCTTTTTCCTGCAGACCCAGGGAACAGCAATGGGGGCGGCCTTTGCGCCCTCCTATGCTAATCTGTTCCTGGGTCTGTGGGAAAGGGACCTCCTCTTGTCAGATCGGCAGGCATCTATGGATCGCGTCCTTTTATGGACGCGGTACATAGATGATATCCTGCTGATCTGGCAGGATTCCACTTGCTCATTGGAGGAATTTTTTGGCTGGCTAAACAATAACGATAGAAATATCAAGTTGACTTTTGGTCACGATAAAAATAAAATCGAATTTTTAGATGTCTTGTTGACAAGGGATGATAATAACCTTATTCAGACTACAATTTTTAGAAAGGCAACTGCAACTAATTCATTGTTGCATGCCTCATCTTCCCATCCGTCACACATGATTAGGGCGATACCCACTGGTCAATTCATTAGACTTCGACGAATCTGTTCCGATGATATGGAATTTGAAAGACAGGCCAATGCATTAAAAGGACGTCTGATTGAAAGAGGCTATAGCAAAAGATCTATAAAAAAAGCCTTCAACAGAGCTAGGTTTAGTCAAAGGAATACACTTCTGTACAAAACATTAGATAGGCCCCAATCTGATGTAACCAGATTTATTACTACCTATAACTCGCAATCCAATAATGTTAAAAAAATCTTGGAAAAAGCTTGGCCTATCTTAAAAACGGATCCTGTTTTGGCCAAAATTATTCCCGGTAGGCCATATGTCACGTATAGACGGTCAAGAAATTTACGGGAATTTTTGACCTCTAGTCATTATGAGAGTAAACCCCCTCGAACTTTCCTTGACGATTTTAGGAATCGTAAGGGTTGCTACACATGTGGACACTGTGTAGCATGTGTGAATGTAGATTGTAGCAATTCTTTTGTGGATTCATCTGGGAAAAAATCCTTCCAAATTAAAAAATCTATTACATGTACCACAAAATGTGTGGTGTATTATGCCACATGCCCATGCTCCCTGATTTATATAGGTCTCACCACACGACAACTTAAAGTGAGAATCAGGGAGCATGTGCTTGGAATAGAGGCAGCAAAAAATGAGGAGGATTTGTCAATTCTCAAGACCATTCCCAGACACTTTAAGATACACCATCAATGTAATAGTAAAGTTCTACGGGTCAAAGGGATAGATTGTTTAGATCTAGGGATTCGTGGGGGTGAATTTTCACAGCGCTTGGCTCAATTAGAAGCCCGTTGGATATGGACTCTTAACACAGTCCATCCCAACGGGCTTAATGAAAACCTAAGTTTTGCACCTTTTCTTTAAACACCTCTGTTATGGGTTGATGCCTTTCTATGACATCTCCATTTATTTTATTGTATGTGCTTTTATCTTATTTTGTTTATTATTTGTTGTTTTATAACATTTTAGGTTTCCGCTAATACTATATTCTGGTTGGACCTTTGATATGGAAGATACTGCATGCTATCTACATATAGTTCATGTATATCAACTATTGATGCCTTTCTGGATGCCATCTATGGATTCACCATCATATGGATCTTATATTGTATTGATCTATTTAACATCGATTCTTTCCAAGAAACAACTGAATACCTATTATTGTTAAGATATATAGATTGATCGACATGTTTATGATGGCATTTGCTGATTGTACATATATATAATTTTTTCTTTTTGAATTATGTATGTATGGTATGGTTTCCATCACTAATATTAAGCTGCATGCCTGTACGCGTGTGGGCTGAGGCGCTGCGCGAGGTTCCGCTCCGTGTGTCTCCGGCATTTGGTTACCATGGGTTCCCCGTGGCGTCCATCTGTTTGACGCATGCGCGGTTCATCGGGTGACGTCTTCGGCTTCACACGCGTCATTTCCGGTATGCCGCTTATGACTTCCGGTCCAGCGGTTTTTAAAGCACAGTTTTAGTAGCAATGTTACGCCCCCTGACGAAGGAGCTTTATCCGAAACGTGCGTCGGGGCACGTTTGCACTCACCTGGTGTTCCCTTACTTGTGCCGGTTACTATTGTAGAGGTAATGTTCCTCATTTATACACATCCGGTCAATATGTTCTGCTGGGTATGACTTAGTTCCACATGTTTCTGTGGATTACATACAGGCACTGGTGGTTTTTAACAGGCACAATCTGAAGCCTTTTAAGCGAATTTTCAGCACATGATAGTATGTTGGTTCAAATTAGATATAGATCCTTAGTAGACACATGGTTGTCATAGTCTTGCTATATGTGTAGCATATGCTCTGTTCCATATGTATCGGTGATATGTGTGTATCCTCTATACAATTCTGATCATATATGACCGCTCTTTATAATTGTTCAGAAAAATATTTTAAGGCGGATTTTTCAGCATCTGGCATTAAGATGGATTGGAAGTGGATACACATCCTTGTTTAGACACACTGATGTCATTATCTTTGTCTGGTCACAGGTGTGACATTATATTATCCGACATATTGGCAAGGTGTATATTATATATTTATCTTCTATACTATAAACTGACCATATGATACCGCTTTTTTACAATCGCTTAGATAAATATATGCCCAATACTATTTAACCACCATTAGGGAACCCAGGTGGATGTATTCAGTGGCAGATGTCCTGGATTGACATCAGACCTCTCTAGTCGTTCACCTGTTTTAATACACCTGTCTGTTTATATACTTGTAATTAAATGAATAATAAAAAATGTTGGTATTTTTTCTATAATACAACTGGATCTGTTGTCGTTTCTTTGGTGTTTCACCAATTTGCTTTCATGTATTATTTAGCGATAGATCCTTCAATTTCCACTAGCAGCACTGAATGATTATTATATATCTTACTACAGCAATGTTGCTTATATCAATGCTGCTTATAGTTGTGTGTCATATTTCTGCAGTGTCTAATATTTCTGTGTCTTGCACAGGTGTGTCCTATGACATTATGGATTATAGAGCCAGAGAGAAATCCTGGCTCGGACAAGTGGATCAGGTGTTTTGTGATGGGGACACTAGTGCACAACAGCATGGTGATCGTAAATATGATGAAATTTTTGAAGTAGTGCAAAACTTATTGATGAAGCGCACAAAAACGTGGTGGAACAGAGTATTCCTAGAAAAATATATTGGACGTAAAATTATACCACGTGGCCTTAGAGTAAAGGTATCACCCACATTTGTGGTGGAGGACCAGTCATTTGTGGCGGAATGGGAGGAAGCTTGTAACAATTGCTCTGTCATTTTTATGCAATTATTAATCAGGCTCAACACTAAAACAATTGAAGAACTTGATTCAAAAATTGATTCTAGTTTATCTGAACTAAGGGCTGGATGCCCAGAGGGACGTATCCAACATTATGAGGCACAGCTTAATAAAGCTTTAGATGATAAAGTAAAAAGAATTAACGAGGTACAAAGCTCTAAATTGAATAGAGATTTAAAAGACTACCAAGCAAACAAGGTTTATTTTTGGAGAAAAAATGGTAGTCTGATAAGATCTATCCAACGAACTACCTCGAATATATCCATTTCTTCATTAAGCACGCACTCTGAGGCATCCACTTCATCAATGACGACCCGTTCGGGTGTTGTGAATAAAAGACAGAGGAAGAATAATTTTCATCCTTATAAAAGACAAAAAGCCAAACTTATGAAAATGAACAAATGGATAACAAGGTAATTAACCTTAGTTCATATGATCTTTCTGAAATAGACCTTAAATTATTGTCTAAAGGTCTATCTTACTCTCCTTCTGCTGGCTTTAGATAAATTTACTTTCATCAAAGACCTCCATTTGTTTGGACGGTCACTTTTATTTAAACGTTTTTTTCACAATAATGAGATGTGTGAACTTTTTCCAACAGAAGAAGAGCAAGCAGCAATAAGGATATTGGAGGAATTATCTGAGGAGCATATTACTCCACCAGGAGGTAAGATTCCTCCTAAGATTAAACCCCGTTCAAAAAGATTTCCCCCGTTGTCAAATTGTAGTGCAGTAGATCTCTTTGTGAAGGTGGTCACAGCGGATTTACAGAAAATCCCGTGCCACATTTACCAGGATAATCTTACTAGAGAAGAGCGTCTGCGTTTAAAATCTCTTAGGAGCCTCCCTGATGTTGTCATCAAGCAAGCGGACAAGGGGGGAAATTTAGTAATATGGCCATCAGTCATGTATGAGAAAGAAGCTTTTAGGCAATTGAATAATAATATCTGCTATAAAAAATTGACCTATAACCCCTTGTCCGCTTTTGGTGACGAACTCAGGGGGATTCTTTCTAGAGCAATGAATGAAAACATTATTACTAAGGAGCTCTATGCAGCTCTGATAGTTCCAGAACCTAGGGTTCCAACATTCTATCTTCTCCCCAAGCTCCATAAAAATGCGCTAGTGCCACCTGGTCGCCCTATTGTTTCGGGAAATGGTAATTATTTAGAACGGGTTAATCAATGGATTGATTCAATGTTGAAACCTCTGGTGGAAGAACTGCCTTCTTACTTAAAGGATACAAACCAATTGCTCTGCAGAGTGGATGGTTTAGTACTTGATTGTGATTCCACATTGGTCACTGCTGATGTGGAATCGCTATATACTAGCATCAGACACAGTGACGGCTTGCGGGCCATAGAATTTTTTCTTCAAACCTCCAACATTCCACCTGCACTAAAGGAATTTACAATAGAAGTTTTGGAGTTTACCTTAACCCATAACTTCTTTGTATTCAAGGGGTCCTTTTTCCTGCAGACCCAGGGAACAGCAATGGGGGCGGCCTTTGCGCCCTCCTATGCAATCTGTTCCTGGGTCTGTGGGAAAGGGACCTCCTCCTGTCAGATCGGCAGGCATCTATGGATCGCGTCCTTTTATGGACGCGGTACATAGATGACATCCTGCTGATCTGGCAGGATTCCACTTGCTCATTGGAGGAATTTTTTGGCTGGCTAAACAATAACGATAGAAATATCAAGTTGACTTTTGGTCACGATAAAAATAAAATCGAATTTTTAGATGTCTTGTTGACAAGGGATGATAATAACCTTATTCAGACTACAATTTTTAGAAAGGCAACTGCAACTAATTCATTGTTGCATGCCTCATCTTCCCATCCGTCACACATGATTAGGGCGATACCCACTGGTCAATTCATTAGACTTCGACGAATCTGTTCCGATGATATGGAATTTGAAAGACAGGCCAATTCATTAAAAGGACGTCTGATTGAAAGAGGCTATAGCAAAAGATCTATAAAAAAAGCCTTCAACAGAGCTAGGTTTAGTCAAAGGAATACACTTCTGTACAAAACATTAGATAGGCCCCAATCTGATGTAACCAGATTTATTACTACCTACAACTCGCAATCCAATAATGTTAAAAAAATCTTGGAAAAAGCTTGGCCTATCTTAAAAACGGATCCTGTTTTGGCCAAAATTATTCCCGGTAGGCCATATGTCACGTATAGACGGTCAAGAAATTTACGGGAATTTTTGACCTCTAGTCATTATGAGAGTAAACCCCCTCGAACTTTCCTTGACGATTTTAGGAATCGAAAGGGTTGCTACACATGTGGACACTGTGTAGCATGTGTGAATGTTGATTGTAGCAATTCTTTTGTGGATTCATCTGGGAAAAAATCCTTCCAAATTAAAAAATCTATTACATGTACCACAAAATGTGTGGTGTATTATGCCACATGCCCATGCTCCCTGATTTATATAGGTCTCACCACACGACAACTTAAAGTGAGAATCAGGGAGCATGTGCTTGGAATAGAGGCAGCAAAAAATGAGGAGGATTTGTCAATTCTCAAGACCATTCCCAGACACTTTAAGATACACCATCAATGTAATAGTAAAGTTCTACGGGTCAAAGGGATAGATTGTTTAGATCTAGGGATTCGTGGGGGTGAATTTTCACAGCGCTTGGCTCAATTAGAAGCCCGTTGGATATGGACTCTTAACACAGTCCATCCCAACGGGCTTAATGAAAACCTAAGTTTTGCACCGTTTCTTTAAACACCTCTGTTATGGGTTGATGCCTTTCTATGACGTCTCCATTTATTTTATTGTATGTGCTTTTATCTTATTTTGTTTATTATTTGTTGTTTTATAATATTTTAGGTTTCCCTAATACTATATTCTGGTTGGACCTTTGATATGGAAGATACTGCATGCTATCTACATATAGTTCATGTATATCAACTATTGATGCCTTCCTGGATGCCATCTATGGATTCACCATCATATGGATCTTATATTGTATTGATCTATTTAACATCGATTCTTTCCAAGAAACAACTGAATACTTATTATTGTTAAGATATATAGATTGACCGACATGTTTATGATGGCATTTGCTGATTGTACATATATATAATTTTTTCTTTTTGAATTATGTATGTATGGTATGGTTTCCATCCACTATTTAAGCTGCATGCCTGTACGCGTGTGGGCTGAGGCGCTGCGCGAGGTTCCGCTCCGTGTGTCTCCGGCATTTGGTTACCATGGGTTCCCCGTGGCGTCCATCTGTTTGACGCATGCGCGGTTCATCGGGTGACGTCTTCGGCTTCACACGCGTCATTTCCGGTATGCCGCTTATGACTTCCGGTCCAGCGGTTTTTAAAGCACAGTTTTAGTAGCAATGTTACGCCCCCTGACGAAGGAGCTTTATCCGAAACGTGCGTCGGGGCACGTTTGCACTCACCTGGTGTTCCCTTACTTGTGCCGGTTACTATTGTAGAGGTAATGTTCTCTCATTTATACACATCCGGTCAATATGTCCTGCTGGGTATGACTTAGTTCCACATGTTTCTGTGGATTACCTACAGGCACTGGTGGTTTTTAACAGGCACAATCTGAAGCCTTTTAAGCGAATTTTCAGCACATGATAGTAGTGTTGGTTCAAATTAGATATAGATCCTTAGTAGACACATGGTTGTCATAGTCTTGCTATATGTGTAGCATATGCTCTGTTCCATATGTATCGGTGATATGTGTGTATCCTCTATACAATTCTGATCATATATGACCGCTCTTTATAATTGTTCAGAAAAATATTTTAAGGCGGATTTTTCAGCATCTGGCATTAAGATGGATTGGAAGTGGATACACATCCTTGTTTAGACACACTGATGTCATTATCTTTGTCTGGTCACAGGTGTGACATTATATTATCCGACATATTGGCAAGGTGTATATTTATATTTATCTTCTATACTATAACTGACCATATGATACCGCTTTTTTACAATCGCTTAGATAAATATATGCCCAATACTATTTAACCACCATTAGGGAACCCAGGTGGATGTATTCAGTGGCAGATGTCCTGGATTGACATCAGACCTCTCTAGTCGTTCACTGTTTTAATACACCTGTCTGTTTATATACTTGTAATTAAATGAATAATAAAAAATGTTGGTATTTTTTCTATAATACAACTGGATCTGTTGTCGTTTCTTTGGTGTTTCACCAATTTGCTTTCATGTATTATTTAGCGATAGATCCTTCAATTTCTCACTAGCAGCACTGAATGATTATTATATATCTTACTACAGCAATGTTGCTTATATCAATGCTGCTTATAGTTGTGTGTCATATTTCTGCAGACCACTGCAATGAGAATCAAGGGTCCCGATGGTTATCATGGTACCCTGTGGTCATGTGATGTCCCAAGGTTACGGTGGTCTGTGAGTTCCAGCAATAAGCCTAGTCTCACAGGCACAGTCAGTGGGTCACTGATTGCTCTTATCCTCTGCTGTAAATGAGTACAGCAGTCTATGAGACAAGTGATTAAACTGAAAACTTAAAAAGTAAAATAAAATATGTAAAAATGTGAAAAAACACAGAAAAGCGCACACAAATTACTAAAATCCATTTCGCCACTACAAAACGCAGCATTTGTGATAAATCAAAAATAAACATAAAAAAAGTACATATAATTGGTATCGCCGGGTCCGTAAAAGCCTGTTCTATAAAACTGACACATTTATTCCACTTGGCGAACTCCGTAAAAAAAACAATAAATAAAAAACACACCAAAAATATCACTTTTTCATCGTACTGACAAAAAGTGAATGAAACGCGATAAAAAGGTCATACTCATATGTAAAAAAAATTGTATAAATGAAAACACCAAACCGTCCCTCAAAAAAACAAGCTCTAGTATAGCCCATTCAGCAAAAAGAAAATGAATATGGCGATGCAAAAACAAATTCCTTTTTGTAAAGTAATGTTTTAGTCTGTAAAAAGAACAAAGCATAAAAAAAAATATTTCTGGTATCGCTGTAATTGCACCGACCCGACAAACAAATTGGTCTTATCTCTTTTACCTCACTGTGAACGGCACAAAAATAAATAAATAAAAGCAATAACTAAATTGCTTAGTTTTGTTCGTTCTGTGTCTGAAAAATCTGAATAAAAAGTGATCAAAACAAATTATGTACCCCAGAATGGTACCAAAAAAATCTGCAACTCGTCGTGCCAAAAAAGCCCTCATACATCTCTGTTCACCAAAAAATAAAAAAGTTTCAGCTCTCAGACTATGGTGACAAAAACAACTTTTTATAAAAAAGCATTTTTACTGAGTGATAGCAGCTAAAAAAACCTATAAATCTGGAATCACTGTAATTGCACTGACCCGATGAATAAATCCAACTTATCACTTATACCACACGGTGAACTGCGCAAAAATAAAAATAATAGCTACCGTATATACTCGAGTATAAGCTGACCCGAGTATAAGCTGACCCCCCTAATTTTGTCACAAAAAACTGGGAAAACTTATCGACTCGAGTATAAGCCTAGGGTGGAAAATGAGATTATGCCCCATATGCTGCCCCATGTATTATGCCCGACAAGATGCTCCATGTATTGTGCCCCATATGCTGCCCCATGTATCATGCCCCACAAGATGCTCCATAGATTGTGCCCCATATGCTGCCCATGTATTGTGCCCCATATGCTGCCCATGTATTGTGCCCCATAGATGCTCCATAGATTGTGCCCCCATAGATGCTCCATAGACTGTGCCCCCATAGATGCTCCATAGATTGTGCCCCCATAGATGCTCCATAGATTGTGCCCCCATAGATGCCCCATGTATTATGCCCCATAGATGCTCCATAGATTATACCCCCATAGATGCTCTATAGATTATGCCCCCATAGATGCCCCATGTATTATGCCCCCATAGATTATGCCCCTATAGATGCTCCATAGATTGTGCCAACATAGATTGTGCCCCCATAGATTATGCCCCCATAGATGCTCCATAGATTGTGCCCCCATAGATTATTCCCCCATAGATGCTGCATTGAATAGGCCCCTTATGCTGCCGCAGCTGCTGCAACAAAAAAAAAAAAAGAGACATACTCACCTCTCGTTGCTGGGGGCCAGGTGCCGGTGTCCTGAGCAGGCGGGGACACTAGCGCGCTATGGGGGACAGGTGCCGGTGTCACCGCTCGCTCAGGGCCCGTCATTCCGGGTCCTCCAGCAGTGAATGATCAGGCAGAGAGCGCGGCGCGTACTAACCACGTCATTGCGCCCTCTGCCTGAACATCTCAGCAAGAGGACCCGAGGACACAACGTCAATTTTTTTTTGTTAGGAAATTATAAGGGTTAAAAGTTGACCAGCGATTTCTAATTTTTACAACAAAATTTACAAAGCCATTTTTTTTAGGGACCACCTCATATTTGAAGTCACTTTGAGGGGTCTATATAGCAGAAAATACCCAAAAGTGACACCATTCTAAAAACTGCACCCCTCAAGGTACTCAAAACCACATTCAAGAATTTTATTAACCCT
This sequence comes from Oophaga sylvatica, assembly GCA_033576555.1. Taxonomy (NCBI): domain Eukaryota; kingdom Metazoa; phylum Chordata; class Amphibia; order Anura; family Dendrobatidae; genus Oophaga; species Oophaga sylvatica. Next base: position 24,397 of record JARQOD010009812.1, read on the forward strand.
TCAGGTGCTTCACAGGAGCTGAAGCAACGTGGAAGGAAAAAATGAATATTTAACTTTTTAGCCACAAAAATGATATTTACAAACTTTTTTTTTTATGTTCACAAGGGTAAAAGGAGAAAATGGACAGATAAAGTTGTTGTGCAATATCTCCTGAGTACACCAATACCCCATATGTGGGAGAAAACTACTGTTTGGGCGCACGGCAGAGCTCGTAAGGGAAGGAGCACCGTTTGACTTTTTCAAACTAAAATTGGCTGGAATTGAGATTGGACGCCATGTTGCGTTTGGAGAGCCCCTGATGTGCCTAAACAGTGGAAACCCCCCACAAGTGACACCATTTTGGAAACTAGACCCCCTAAGGAACTTATCTAGATCTGTTGTGAGCACTTTGAACCCCAAAGTGTTTCACAAAAGTTTATAATTCCTGGGTGTGAAAAAAAAACAAAACAATTTTCCACAAAAATTATTTTTTAGTCCTAAATTTTTGATTTTTCCCAATTTGTCCTGAGTACGCTGATACCCCATATGTGGGGTGGGGGACTGTTTGGGCGCACAGCAGGGCTTGGAAAGAAAGTAGTAACGTTTTGGAATGCAGACGTTGATGGGGGTCATGTTCCGTTTGCAGTGCCCCAGATGAGCCTAAACAGAGGAAACCCCCAACAAGTGACCCCATTTTGGAAACTAGACCCACTAAGGAACTTATCTAGATCTTTGGTGAGCACTTTGAACCCCCAAGTGCTTCACACAAGTTTATTATGCCCGGGCATGAAAATAAAAAATCCTATTTTTTTCCCACAAAAATTATCTTTTAGTCACTAATTTTTTATTTTCCCAAGGGTAACAGGAGAAATTGGACCACAAAAGTTGTTGTCCATTTTATCCTGAGTACGCTGATACCCCATATGTGGGGGGGAACCACAGTTTGGGTGCACGGCAGAGCTCAGTATGGAAGGAGCACCATTTGACTTTTCCAACCAAAATTGGCTGGAATTGAGATTGGACGCCATGTTGCATTTGGAGAGCCACTGATGTGCCTAAACAGTGGAAACCCCCCACAAGTGACCCCATTTGGGAAACTAGACCCCCTAAGGAACTTATCTAGATCTTTGGTGAGCAATTTGAACCCCTAAGTGCTTCACACAAGTTTATAACGTAGAGCCGTAAAATTAAAAAATCATATTTTTTCCACAAAAATGATCTTTTCACCCCAATTTTTATTTTCCCAAGGGTAACAAGACTCCAAAAGTTATTGTGCAATTTGTACTGAGTACGCTGATACCCCATATGTGGGCGTAAACCACTGTTTGGGTGCATGGCAGAGTTTGGAAGGGAAGGAGCGCCGTTTGACTTTTTCAACGCAGAATTGGCTGGATGCCATGTCGTGTTTGGAGAGCTCCTGATCTGCCTAAACAGTGGAAACCCCCGACAAATGACACCATTTTGGAAACTAGACCCCTCAAGGAACTCATCTAGATGTGTGGTGAGCACTTTGAACCCCGAAGTGCTTCACAGAAGTTTATAACGTACAGCCGTAAAATAAAAAATCTTTTTTTTTTTTTACTAAAATGATTTTTTCGCCCCCAATATTTTATTTTCACAAGGATAACAGGAGAAATTGGACCCCAAAAGTTGTTGTCCAATTTGTGCTGAGTACGCTTATACCCAATATGTGGGAGAAAACTACTGTATGGTCACACGTTGGGGCTCGGAAGGGAAGTAGTGACGTTTTGGATTGCAGACTTTGATGGAAGGGTCTGGGGCGTCATGTCGCATTTGGAGAGCCCCTGATGCGCCTAAACAGTGGAAACCCCCCACAAGTGACCCCATTTTGGAAAATAGACCCCACAAGGAAATTATCTAGATGTGTGGTGAGCTCTTTGAAGCCCCAAGTGCTTCACAGAAGTTTATAACGTACAGCCGTAAAAACAAAAAATCATTTTTTTTACAAAAATGATATTTTCGCCCCCAGTTTTTTATTTTCCCAAGGGTAACAGAAGAAATAGGACAAATTGCTCAATAACTCTTGGGGTCCAGAGTACGCTGATACCCCATATGTGGGGGTAAACTACTGTTTGGGCGCATGGCAGAGCTCAGAAGTGAAGGAGCACCGTTTGTCTTTTTCAACGCAGAATTGGCTGGAATTGAGATCAGACGCCATGTCACATTTGGAGAGCCCCTGATGTGCCTAAACAGCGGAAACCCCCCAATTCTAACTCCAACCCTAACCCCAACACACCCCTAACCGTAGTCCCAACCCTAACCACAAACCTAACCCTAACACACCCCTAATCCTAATCCTAACCCTAGTCCTAACTTTAGCGCCAACCCTAACCCTAACTTTAGCCGCAACCCTAACCCTAACCCTAATGGGAAAATGGAAATAAATTCCTTTTTTTTAAATTGTATTATTTTTCCCTAACTAAGGGGGTGATAAAGGGGTTTGGTTTACTATTTATAGTGGGTTTTTATGATTGGCAGCTGTCACGCTAAAAGACGCTTTTTATTGCAAAAAATTGTTTTTGCATCACCACATTTTGAGAGCTATAATTTTTGCATATTTTGGCCCACAGAGTCATTTGAGGTCTTATTTTTTGCAGTACGAGTTGACGTTTTTATTGGTACCATTTTTTAGCACGTGACATTTTTTGATCGCTTTTTATTTCGATTTTTTGAGGTTAGAATGAACAAAAATCAGCAATTCATGAATTTCTTTTGGGGAGGCGTTTATACCGTTCCGCGTGTGGTAAAATTGATAAAGCAATTTTATTCCTCAGGTCAGTACGATTACGGCGATACCTCATTTACATCATTTTTTTATGTTTTGGTGCTTTTATAGAATAAAAATAATTTTATATAAAAAATTGTTATTTTTGCATCACTTTATTCTGCGAGCTATAACTTTTTTATTATTTCGCTGATGATGCTGTATGGTGGCTCATTTTTTGCGGGACAAGATGACGTTCTCAGCGGTACCATGTTTATTTATATCGGTCTTTTTGATTGCGTGTTATTCCATTTTTTGTTCGGCGATATGATGATAAAGCATTGATTTTTTGCTTTGTTTTTTTTTTTTTAAGGGGTTCACTAAAGGGGTTAACTAGTGGGACAGTTTTATAGGGAGGGGTCGTTATGGACACGGCGATACCAAATATGTGTACTTTTATTGTTTTGATTTTTTTATTTACAGGAATAAATGAATTTATTGGGGAATATTTTTTTTTTTTTGGAATTTTTTTTTACACTTTTTATTTTTTTAACTTTTATACTTTGTTTATTGTTGAATAGAGTTGAGCGATACTTTCCGATATCCAAAAATATCGGATCGGAATGGTATCGCCGATATCACTAAATATCGGCGATATCCGATTTCGATACCGGAAGTCCCATGTAAGTCTATGGGAACAAAATATCGCAACTAAAAAAACCCTTTCTTTCGTTGTAAACACAAAATATACACACATAGAATATATATATATATATATATACATGTCATTGTGACATATATATATATATACATATATGTATAGTTTATACACTTCTACATAGTAAAATAGCCTCTGATTCAATTGCCGGGTAAAGCCGGCTTCTGTGAAAAGACAGAAGCACCCGACATGAAATGACACTTGGTGTACATAGGGTTAACCATGTCTTTTCATGTCGTTTGCTATCTGATTTGCACAAACAATTACATCAGTCTATGTGTGCAAAATTTCACACCTGTAGGGGTTAATTAAAGTTGTAAATTTGTTGTAAAAAAAACGGACTTTTTTGCTAACGAATTTACACCTTTAATTAACCCCTACAGGTGTGAAATTTTGCACACATAGACTGATGTAATTGTTTGTGCAAATCAGATAGCAAAGGACATGGTAACCCTATGTACACCAAGTGTCATTTCATGTCGGGTTCTGCATTTTCACAAAAGCTGGCAATTGAATTAGCGGCTATTATACTATGTAGAAGTGTATGAACTATAAATATAAATATATATATATATGTGTCACAAATTCAATGACATGTATATATATATATATGAGGTGTAAAATTGTTTAAAAAAATGCGTGGGCTCCCGCCCTATTTTCGCAACCAGACAGACAAAGCCAGCGAATGGGGGCAGATAATAATAGCCCAGAGAGGGACCATTATTTTTGGCCCCTCCCTGGCTACTAACATCTGCCCCCAGACACCCCAGAAAAGACAAATCTATAATTAGATTCGCCCTTTCTGGCACTTTGTCCGTCTATTCCCATTGCCCTGTAGCGGTGGCGAATGGGTTAATATGGGGTTAAAGCCACCTTGCAATTGAAAGGTGACCTTAAGCCAGGTTAATAATTGAGAGCTGTCAATTAGACAACTATCAATTATTAATCCTATTGCATGAAATAAAAATAAAACACACACACTTTAATTAAAAATCATTTTAATGAAATAAAGACACATGTTTTTGACCATCTTTTATTTGACTGCAAAAACCATTTCCTGTAATAAAAATAAAATAAAAAAGCAAAATTATTCTTACCTATCCCATGCACAGTCAGGTCCCACGGTGTAATCCTTCAGAAAGGGTTAATGTTTACTGCAGCCTCACAGTAAACCCCCAAATGAATGAGTTCCTCTCCTGGCTGACAGGAGAGGAAGTGGAAAGCTTAATTGATTGCTTTCCACTTCACTTCAGGTCAGCCAGGGACACAATCAGTGATGTCAGAGGGAACTGATTAACAAAAATAGGGGTTCCCTTAGAAAAAAAAATGGCGTCGGGTCCCCCCTATTTTTGTTAACCAGCCTAGAGCAAATGCTGACGTGGCGTACCGGAATAAGCAGACCAAGCAGTCTTTGGGGCCCCGACAGGGGGGGCCCCGACGTGGGGGAGCTTCTGACACAGTCTACCAGGGGGGGCGGGGGGGAGGGGGGGCGCAGCTCTTCTATAACTCAAACCCCCCTGGGCGGTCTCTGCAGCCCCCTCTTTTCCCCCCGGTCTCCGCGCCTTGTTCAGCGGGTCAGGTGACGGTCTTACGTCATGAAAATCACATTCTGACTTTAATGGCTGTCCCGCGTGACCGCTGAACACTGGCGGCGGAGACCGTGGGAGAAGAGCAGGGGGGGCACAGACCGCGCCCCGGAAGGGGGAGCAAAGGGATATTTACCTGTCCCGTTCCACCATTTCTGCGTCCCCCTTGTGCAATGTTTTTAGGTCAGAGGGCGCGATGACGTGTTTGGCCGCCCCCCTCTGCCTGACTCACTGCTGGAGGACCCCAAAGACAGCGGCCTCGGGAGTGGAAGAGGCAGGTAAATATCTCGGGGCCGGGCCCTGAGGAGCGGTGACATCGGCACCGTGACCCCCTGCCAGGGGCACCGGCACCTGGGGCCCCCCGAGAAAGGTGAGTATTTTTTTTTTTTATTTTTTTGCGCACTGCGGGGCCAAAA
>JARQOD010009813.1:0-29813 GCA_033576555.1 Oophaga sylvatica
AAAAATCTAATCTATTAGTGTGACGCGCTTCCATCCGTATACAATACATTGGTTGCAAACACTATAGAAGTAGACAAAGGGGCCTTTCACAGCTACTGAACAGTTGTGTTTCAGTGTTCACTGTAGTCTGTGAGCTTTTCATTTTTGAGTGCAGATCACGCTCCAGTTAGTTCTTCAACCACTGCTGGTTGTAGTCTGCTGAGCGTGTGTCACTGCCTCATCCTTCACTAATTGGTGCTGCTCCATTATATTTGAAAAAAATCTAATCTATTAGTGTGACGCGCTTCCATCCGTATACAATACATTGGTTGCAAACACTATAGAAGTAGACAAAGGGGCCTTTCACAGCTACTGAACAGTTGTGTTTCAGTGTTCACTGTAGTCTGTGAGGAATAACCACACTTAGGCCTTATAACTTTTCTGACTTTCTTTATCAATCTACCAAGATGAAGAAGGCAGGGAGTAAGGCACGTGGTCGTGGCCGTGGAGTTGCAGCAGGGAGAGGACGTGGGGATTCTGTGCCTGCTGCTGCCGCACCCAGTGACACAGCATCCACCAGTTTTTCCCCGTGAGCGTTCCTTTATGCGCACTTTTGTAGGAGCTCAGCGTACCCCCCTGCTGCGGGAAGAACAAATTGAAGCCTTTGTTGGTTGAATGGCAGCCAATGCATCGACTTCAATTGCTTCCACCTCCTCTCAGGACCACAGCACTGTTGAACAACCATCTGTCTCTTCACCGCCTGCCAAATTGCCCAGGCAGTCAGAGAGTTCTGAACTGGAGCCAGCTGAGTCTCTGCTTCTGTTCTCAGAATCTGTTGGCTTGGAAACAGGGGCCCAGCCAAGCAGCATTCTGGAATGTGAAGGAGAGGCAGTGTGCAGTGATGCGCAACAGCTGTGTCTCTCTGAATCTGAAGAGGCGGGTGAGCCAGTGCCGATGGTCAGCACACCGCAGAACGCATCTGATGATGATGAGACTCAGGTGCCATTTTCTGTTGAGCAAGGTGCTGGCCAGACCACCCAACAGCAGCAGGTGTTGGAAGAGGGTAGTGGAGATGATGAGGTCCAAGACCCAACATGGCGTGAGGAACAGGAAGGTGGTGGTAGCAGCTCTGAGGAAGAGATTGCCCCAACGGTCCAAACAGTAGGGAGAGGTAGGCTGCAGACTCGGTTGCCTGTACCCTCCAGTTTGGCACCCGTTCGTAGCAGTTCTCTTCCAACAGCCAAAACGGGCGCTCCCAGGACTTGCACTGCGTGGTCCTTTTTTGACACACTTGCAGATGATATTTGCTATGTCAAAAGCAAGCTGTGTAATCAAAAAGTTAAAAGAGGTAAAAATACCAGTAACCTCAATACCACAAATATGTGGAAACATGTACGGACAAAGCACGTAGCTGAGTTACAAAGACACACTGGAGATGTAGGCCAACCTACAGCAGCACCTACATCTTCAGCTCGTGTTGGAGCCTCTTCCTCCAGCTCACACACAGCTGGTTCGGCTTCCTCACAGGATCGCCATGGAAGAACCTCTGTAACTGTTGTCCAGAGACCCAGTGTTATTCCACCCACAGCTGCAAGTTCCCTGTCATCCTCACACTCCCAGGCCACAAAACAGCCATCGGTAGCACAGGCATGGATAAAAGACGGCCATACTTGGCAAACCATCCACGAGCACAGGCTCTGAATGCTGGCATTGCAAAACTCCTGTCCCTTGAAATGCTGTCATTCAGGCTGGTGGAGACTGACACTTTCCGTAACTTTATGGCATTGGCAGTCCCACAATACAATGTGCCCAGCCGATTTTATTTCAGCAGGCAAGCCGTCCCTGGTCTGCAAAAGCATGTCGAGGGAAAAATTAAACATGCGCTACTAAACGCCGTCAGTAGCAAGGTCCACCTGACCACCGATGCGTGGACCAGTACCCATGGCCAGGGACGATACCTTTCCCTCACTGCCCATTGGGTCAATGTTGTGGAGCCGGGTACAGATCTTGAGAGTGGCGCTGTATGTGTTCTGCCAACTCCAAGGATTGCAGGAATCAAGTCTGTCCACATTGACTCCTCTTCCTACTCCAGTTCCTCAGAATCATCGCTGCAGGAGCCGTCACGGTCTACCTCCACATGACCCGTGAACGCTTACCTGATGCGACCGATATGAGCACAGCGGTGGCCAAACGTCAACAGGCCGTCCTGAAATTAATTTACATGGGGAATCGAAGCCACACAGCGCAGGAGCTCTGGAATGCCATCAAGCAGGAGAGCAACGTGTGGTTTTTGCCAGCAAATCTCCAGCCAGGCTTGGTAGTGTGTGACAATGGCCGAAATCTGGTGGCAGCTCTGGCCCTTGGCAACCTCACTCACATACCATGTCTGGCACATGTGCTCAACTTGGTCGTGCAGAGTTTTTTGAGGGACTATCCGGATCTTGATGCACTGCTGCACAAGGTCCGCCTAGAGTGCGCTCACTTGCGACGTTCCAGCATGGCCAGATCGCGCATTGCAGCTCTGCAACGCAGATTTCGCCTTCCTGAACATCGCATCATATGTGACGTACCCACCAGGTGGAATTCCACGTTACATATGTTGGAGCGGTTGTGTGAGCAGCAGCCAGCAGTAATGGAGTATCAGCTGCATCAGGCGCAATCAACTCGCAATTTGCGTCGTTCACACTTCACCACTACTGAGTGGGCCTCTATGAAGGACATCTGCCACGTTTTGCGTGCGTTTGATGAGTCAACGCGGATGGCGAGTGCAGATGATGCACTAGTCAGCCTGACTGTCCCCCTTATCTGCCTGCTTCAAAAAACACTGCAAGCAATAAGGGATGAGGTTTTGGAAGAGGTGGAGGATGAGGAGTCACAAATTCCATCACCTTCTGGACAGTCAGCGCAACGTGGTTCCTCACAAAGGGCTGGGCAGTGTTCACTTTGTGAGGAGGATGAGGAGGAGTCAATGGAGGAGGAAGACATCGCTCCAGAGGGAGGTACACAACGCTCTAGTCAGTATGTAGAGCGAGGGTGGGGTGATGCAGAGCAGGCAGAGATGACGCCTCTTGCAGGGGACAGCGTTTCTTGGCCAGTTGGGAGTCTGCAGCACATGGTTGATTTCATGCTGCAGTGCCTGAGAAACGACCGCCGCATCGCCCACATTCTCACCACGTCTGATTATTGGGTGTACACCCTCCTAGACCCTCGCTACCGGGACAACTTACAAAGCCTCATCACACCGTTGAACCGGGAGCGTAAAATGCGGGAGTACCAAGACACTCTGGTGCAATCCATAATGTTCTCCATTCCAGCCGAGAGCACTGCTGCTGCTACTGCTTTACAAAGCAGCTCTGTGCGTCGAGGCAGTGGAGACAGCTCTGCAACAAGAGGGAGCACAAGCAGCGCCTCTGCACAGGGCAAGACCAGTATGTTCCAAATGTGGCGAAGTTTTGTGGCAGCGCCACCAATGTCTACACCATCCGAGACGGCTCCAGTCAGCAGGAGGCAACGTTTCCGTAAGATGGTGACAGACTACATGTCTTTCCCTCTCAGTGTACTCCCAGATGGCTCTTCCCCATTCAAGTTTTGGGTCTCTAAGCTGGATACATGGCCAGAGCTTAGCCAGTATGCATTGGAGGTGCTGGCTTGCCCTGCTGCCAGTGTATTATCGGAGCGCGTCTTTAGTGCCGCAGGTGGTGTACTAACAGACCGTCGCATGCGACTATCCTCCGATAATGTAGACCGGCTTACTTTTCTGAAAATGAACAAGGCATGGATCTCGCCAGAATTTGTCTGTCCGTTTTCAGATTAAATAACTGGTTCGCAACGTTATCCATGTCTCCTGTTATGTTCATCTTTCTACCACCTGAACTCTACTCCCTGTGCTACAACACTGCCAGTTGCTGCTCAGAAGTGTCGTGTCCACAGACCAATACACAAGCTATAGTGTTAGTGGGGTTCAGTAACGCCAGCTGTTCCCCTGCTGTGTGTCCGGCAACAAGTCTCCTGTTCCCTACACATGCACAGAAAAACCCATGTCGAACATGCTCCAAATAGGGAAGAGCCGTCACCTGATTGTTATGCTTAAAACATGAAATTGTGAAGTTTTCCAGGCCTAGAATGATAAATTTTTATGACAAATATGGACAAATAATAATTTGTCATCACAGCGCATATCTGCACATGTCTATTATAAATGGTAACAAAAACTAAAACATAGTCTTCACTTTTTGAAATTAATGCATAAAAGTACATTTCATACTTATCAATTAATGCTTTTTAAGGAACTTTATCTGTACCTGTAAGATAATGCAGTCAATGGATGTACGAATCATAAAATCCTCATCATCATCATCACGAGTTTTATTTATGACAGACATTATAAAATACACATACTGATGCCAACTGTAACTTCACACACCATATATGAAATGGCCAGCATCTAAACCTGGTAATAATGTGCAATAATAAATTATTACATCTAGAAAGTGCATCATGCATACTGACAATAGGTAGTACTAGTTATACCTGCAAGTGCTGTTGAAACAACCACAACAGATATAAATTAATAATGGTATATAGGTATCACAGTGCATAGTTACTCATGGACAATGTCGATGTAATACTGTACCTCAATAAAGTCAGCGTCAACCATTATGCTTGTTAGTCTTGTAGATTGTTAAAGAGGGAACGGTCTTTTTTGGTTGGTCATAGGTGGAGTATTAGACAGTAAATGATTACTGCTGTCGTATTTTTGGCGTCCCTAGGGCGCAATAACGCTGCGTAACGTCACATTTTATAGAGTCATCTAATTGACACACGCTACCCTACCCTACGTGTGACAGTAGGAAGGTAGTGATGACGGATAAAGCCTTGCGCAACCAGACATGCTTTTACCCTCTTCAACACTGTACAAGCAAAAAATGCATGATTGCAGCAGCAGACTTTATTGACGTACAGTATAACATCGCCATTACCCATCAGAGGCTGTCCACTGTCTGATACAGACATAGAATATACCTTTGCTATCCGTAGCCTTTGTTTCACCTACACTTGCAGGCACACACTTAAATTGTGACAATGCATTATGTTTTTTTAAATGGTTATTTTTTATCGTACATTATTGTGTCATCACATTGATGAGTCCATGCTGGACATGTCATACATGGTGTACAAAGTAACTATTTTATTAACTTAAATAATTGAAATGTCTGTGACTGTCACATCTAAATTGCAATGATGATGATGATAAGTGACTATTACAAAATCCATTGTCTTCACTATGTTATGGTTTAACATAGCGTTCCTTAAGCATTATTCATAAATACAAAAATGGACTTTTATTGTTAAATTTACAACACTATATTTTGTAACCAATTTTTTGGGTGGTGTGTTGTTCCATTTCTTGTTGGCATGTGCATATATGCGTTTATATTTGCAGTGTCTTTATTTTTATTCTTGAACTTAGGAAACATGTGTATCTTTGTACCGTGTTAGCCAGTAGATAGATAAATATTTAGACTTGAGAGTCCGCAGTGGTTGATACCTTTGAATGGATAACTGAAAAGATGGTAACAAATTGCAAGCTTTCGAGGCTACTCACGTCTCTTCATCAGGCAAAGACTAAACCAAAAAATGAAGCATCACATATTTCTATACACAACAGGACACAGGAATAGTGCAATAGGTAAGACAAGTAAGTGACGTGTAGCAGAACTGTCATTTTCACAGAGGGATGAACATAAATATTGGAACAGTTCCTAGATAACGATAGAAAGTTTTATTGCCCTCTGATTGGGGTCTGGTTTTGTGTTTTCATGCCCCTGGAAGGGCAGAGACGCAGATTCCTTAATTGATATAGAATGACATAAATCCGTGTGATCTATTCATTCCATCACTAACAGTGTCAAAGGTTATGATGAGCTTATATTCTGAAACCTTTGTATCTTTGTCATATTTGAAGTTATATTTTAATACCAGTAATTCCATATCCATCATGCTATGACCGGGCATACAAAAGTGTTTTGCCACAGGTAAATCCATTATTTTTTGTCTTATCGTGTGGCGCTGATAATTCATCCTTGTTCTCATTTTTTGGCCGGTCTCCCCTCACTTGTCCCTCCCTCACTTGTCTTACCTATTCCTGTGTCCTGTTGTGTGTAGAAATATGTGATTCTTCCTTTTTTTTTTTAGTCTTAGCCTGATGAAGAGACCTGAGTAGTCTCGAAAGCTTTGAATTTGTTACCATATTTTCAGTTAGCCATTAAACGGTATCAACCACAGAGGACTCTCAAGTATAAATATTTTTCTATTCTTGGAATTGAAATTCATCATTTTATTGTCCTAGTAAAACTTCATTTATTCTTGTTTGAAGTACATACATTTCTGGCATATTGAGCGCCACTCCTAGTCAAGGTTGTACGCCGATACCTTTACCGAATAATCCTAAGTTATCGGAACAAATGGTCCCCAAACTAAAAAAACCGATACCCGTATACCATATCACTAGAATCCCATGTATAGTTAAATGGTGACATCAATATATCGAACTATAATAAATAAATACCTGATTCTTCTCCTTGTAAACAGAAAATAATGACACACATAGTTAAACATGTATTTATTCTATATTGATTTGAAACATTTCATTGTGACAGTATTATTATGAATTTACAAAATTTTTGTGAATTTAACCTAATTACCTACATAGTGAATAATATCTTTGATTTCAATTTGCGCTGAGAGGTTAACCTAGACCGTGCTTCATGTGGGTCACCCGACATGAAATGACACTTGGTGTACATAGGGTTAACCATGTTTTTCATGTCTTTGCTATCTAATTTGCACAAACAATTAAATCAGACTATGTGTGCAAAATTTCACACCTGTAGGGGTTAATTAAAGGTGTAAATTCGTTGTAAAAAAAACGGACTTTTTTGCTACGAATTTACACCTTTAATTAACCCCTACAGGTGTGAAATTTTGCACACATAGTCTGATTTAATTGTTTGTGCAAATTAGATAGCAAAGGACATGAAAAGACATGGTTAACCCTATGTACACCAAGTGTCATTTCATGTCGGGTTCTGCATTTTCACAAAAGCCGGCAATTGAATTAGCGGCTATTATACTATGTAGAAGTGTATGAACTACAAATATAAATATATATATATATGTGTCACAAATTCAATGACATGTATATATATATATGAGGTGTAAAATTGCTGAAAAAAAATGCGTGGGCTCCCGCCCTATTTTCCAACCAGACAGACAAAGCCAGTGAGTGGGGGCAGATAATAATAGCCCAGAGAGGGACCATTATTTTTGGCCCCCCCCGGCTACTTAACATCTGCCCCAGATACCCCAGAAAGGGCAAATCTCTAATTAGATTTGCCCTTTCTGGCACTTTGCCCGTCTATTCCCATTGCCCTGTAGCGGTGGCGAATGGGTTAATAAGGGGTTAAAATGACCTTGCAATTGAAAGGTCACTTTAAGCCAGGTTAATAATTGAGAGCTGTCAATTAGACAACTATCAATTATTAATCCTATTGTATGAAAGAAAAATCAAACACACACACTTTAATAAAAAGAAGTTTAATGAAATAATCACACAGTTTTTGACCATATTTTATTTACCTGCTAAAACCATTTCCTGTAATAAAAATAAAATAAAAAAGCAAAATTATTCTTACCTATCCCATGCACAGTCAGGTCCCACGGTGTAATCCTTCAGAAAGGGTTAATGTTTACTGCAGGGACCGCAGCTAATGCTGCAGCCTCACAGTAAACCCCAAATGAATGAGTTCCTCTCCTGCCTGACAGGAGAGTAAAGGCTGGGTGTCACATAACGATACACCAGCGATCCCGACAACGATATGCACTTGTCAGGATCGCTGGTGTATCGCTACATGATCGCTGCTGAGCTGCCAAACAGGCAGCTCAGGCAGCGATCTGGGACAGCGACACTGCGGGTAACATCGCTTAAGGGCCCGTCTCACATAGCGATATCGCTACCGAGATCGCTGCTGAGTCACTAGTTTTGTGACGCAGCAGCGAGCTCACCAGCGATATCGCTGTGTGTGACATTCAGCGACGATCAGCCCCCCTGCCGGGTATCGCTGATCGTCGCAGAAATGTCAGGACCTTTTTTTGATCGCTGGTTTCCCTCTGACAGGCACGCATCGCTGCGTGTGACAGGCGGGAGACCAGCGATCCGCTGGTAACCAAGGTACACAGCGGGTTTCCAGGCACCGCGCAGCGCTTGGAAACCCGCTGTGTACCTTGGATACCAGCTCCCTGCATCAGGGCGCTGGTATCCAAGGTACACAGCGGGTTTCTAGGCACAGCCCCGCGCCTGGAAACCCGCTGTGTACCTTGGTTACCAGCGGATCGCTGGTCTCCCGCCTGTCACACGCAGTGATGTGTGCCTGTCAGCGGGAAACCAGCGATCAAAAAAAGGTCCTGACATTTCAGCGACGATCAGCGATACCCGGCAGGGGGGCTGATCGTCGCTGAATGTCACACACAGCGATATCGCTGGTGAGCTCGCTGCTGCAGTCACAAAACTAGTGACTCAGCAGCGATCTCGGTAGCGATATCGCTATGTGAGACGGGCCCTTAAGTGGAAAGCTTAATTGATTGCTTTCCACTTTCACTTCAGGTCAGCCAGGGACACAATCAGTGACATCAGAGGGAACTGATTAACAAAAATAGGGGTTCCCTTCGAAAAAAAAATGGCGTGGGGTCCCCCCTATTTTTGTTAACCAGCCAGATGAAGCAGACCGCTGAGGCCTGGATTTTCAGGCTGTTAAGGAGCCAAGATCCATGGACCTTGCCAGCCTGATAATACTAGGCCACAGCAGTCTGCATATCTTGGCTGATTAACAAAAATAGGGGATCCCCTCGAAAAAAATTGGCGTGGGGTCCCCCTATTTTTGTTAACCAGCCAGATGAAGCAGACCGCTGAGGCCTGGATTTTCAGGCTGTTAAGGAGCCAAGATCCATGGACCTTGCCAGCCTGATAATACCAGGCCACAGCAGTCTGCATATCTTGGCTGATTAACAAAAATAGGGGATCCCCTCGAAAAAAATTGGCGTGGGGTCCCCCCTATTTTTGTTAACCAGCCAGATGAAGCAGACCGCTGAGGCCTGGTTTTTCAGGCTGGTAAGGATCCAATATCCATGGACCTTGCAAGCCTGATAATACCAGGCCACAGCAGTCTGCTTAGCTTGGCTGGTTAACAAAAATAGGGGATCCCCTCGAAAAAAAAACGGCGTGGGGATCCCCCCTATTTTTGTTAACCAGCCAAGTAAAATGCAGACTGCTGCGGCCTGGTATTAAAAGACTGTCAAGGCCCATGGATTTTGGCCCTCAACAGCCTGATAATACCAGGCTACAGCAGCCCCACATTTGGCGCATCAAAAGATGTGCCAATTGTGGCACTTTACCCGGCTCTTCCCACTTGCCCTGTAGCGGTGGCAAGCGGGGTAATAAGGGGTTAATGTCACCGTTGATTGCACGGTGACAATAAGCCCGGTTAATAATGGAGAGGTGTCAATAAGACACCGATCCATTATTAATCCCAAAGTTATTAAATGTATAAAAAAAAGACAAAGCAAGAAAAAAGTATTTTAATGAAATAAAAGAGACAACACAGTTTTCATTAATTTTATTACTCTCTCATTCCTGCGACGCCATCGATTCCTGTAAAAAAAGAAAAAAAACAAACCAACAGTATACCACCTGTCCGACGCAGTCCAGAACGACAGTCCCACGACGATCCAGCTGTGCTACATCGCAATGACAGGCAGAGCCTGTCATCGCGACGCAGCACAGCTGATTACCTGCTTCCCCGGCGGTGACGTCATCGGACTGACTGCTTTACGGCCGGGATTACCCAGCAGTCACTGCAGTTATCGCGAGAAACTGCATGTGACCGCCGGGGAAAGAAGATTGCGGCCATGAAGCAGTGCAGGACGTGACCGCCGGAGATCTTCTGCCAGGTAAGTGCCGCTGACTCCTGACAGACCCGACCGACGGACACTGACAGTGACAGTGACAATCCCGATTCCGGTATCCGATAAGACGAAAATATCGGAACTCGGAATCGGAATTCCGATACAGCTAATATCGGCCGATACCCGATATTTGCAGTATCGGAATGCTCAACACTAATGGCCACGTAACAAGGCAATAACTCAATATTTTGTGCCTACACCCTCCTTGATCCTAGGCTTCAACAGCGCCAGTTGTTGCTCAGAAGTGTTAGATGCACAGATGAAAACAATCGCTGATGTGTTTGTGGGGTTCAGTAACGCCTGCTGTTCCCCTGCTGTGTGTCTGGCAAAAATTACTGCTGCTAACTACAACTTCAAACGACTCATACTAGGCCTCTGCCTACACCCTCCTTGACCCTGGGCTTCAACAGCGCCAGTTGCTGCTCAGAAGTGTTAGATGCACAGATGAAAACAATCGCTGATGTGTTTGTGGGGTTCAGTAACGCCTGCTGTTCCCCTGCTGTGTGTCTGGCAAAAATTACTGCTGCTAACTACAACTTCAACTTCAAACGACTCATACTAGGCCTCTGCCTACACCCTCCTTGACCCTGGGCTTCAACAGCGCCAGTTGCTGCTCAGAAGTGTTAGATGCACAGATGAAAACAATCGCTGATGTGTTTGTGGGGTTCAGTAACGCCTGCTGTTCCCCTGCTGTGTGTCTGGCAAAAATTACTGCTGCTAACTACAACCTCAACTTCAAATGTCTCATACTAGGCCTCTGCCTACACCCTCCTTGACCCTGGGCTTCAACAGCGCCAGTTGCTGCTCAGAAGTGTTAGATGCACAGATGAAAACAATCGCTGATGTGTTTGTGGGGTTCAGTAACGCCTGCTGTTCCCCTGCTGTGTGTCTGGCAAAAATTACTGCTGCTAACTACAACTTCAACTTCAAACGTCTCATACTAGGCCTCTGCCTACACCCTCCTTGACCCTGGGCTTCAACAGCGCCAGTTGCTGCTCAGAAGTGTTAGATGCACAGATGAAAACAATCGCTGATGTGTTTGTGGGGTTCAGTAACGCCTGCTGTTCCCCTGCTGTGTGTCCGGCAAAAATTACTGCTAGCTACCTAATCATGGTGAAAAAAACATGACATCTCAAAGTGTCTAGTGCTACACATAGATATGAGGCTACACCATGATTTCTAAGCTGTAAACATTTGAAACGTCAACTTTCAAACCATAAAATGATTTGTCTTTGTCACAAATCTGTAACAAAATAATTGTGACATATTATTACAGATATGCACATGTCGAAAACAAATGCAACACAAAAGCCTACTTATGCTATAGGATACTGATGGTCAACCTTGTCACTCCATAGCTTAGACAAATCCAACTCACATCATGATGACTCAAATACTGCAATGTTGGAAGTGCATAATGTGGGTTGAACTTTGACAACTGCTGCAGTGCGAAGGTTATACTTCAGTGTTCTTGCCTTTGAAATAAAAGCATACAAGTAAATATAATAATCCAATGTTGATTAAGGGACGTGATGTACACCTGTAATATTGTGCAAACAATGCATGTAGGAATAGTCCTCTTCAACATTACTTATATTTGTGTCATTTTAAAAAATACATATTTGATTAGAAAGTTAACAGCCCATATCATAAAGGTCCTTCATGTAAACATGATAATCGCTAACAAAAATCATGCATTACCTTGGTAAAGTCAATAGTGCATAGTCACAATAGCAAAATATATACCTGTAAGTGGTGCTGAAAGAACGACAACTGATAGAATACGTGAATGATATATATTTATCAGACTGAATAGCGACATCTGTACAATGTCGATATAATACTGTACCTTAACAAAACAGCTGTGTCACACCTCACACTCGTTTTTCTTGTAGCTTGTTATGTAATAGGGCACATGCGTGTATGTTTCATCATAGGTGCATGTTTACTGAGTAAAGCAGTCATGACAACGCCTTTGTGTTGTCGGTACGCTTGCGATGATGAACGATGCGCACCGTGAATGTTAGTCTGCGTCATAAGAGGTACAGACGCTCCAATACCCAACGCGTCACAGCAGGAAGCCAGTCTGTGCGTCCAAAAAAGGCGCAACCATACATGCACGTAACCTTTTATAAAGCTAGATAAAAAAAAGGATGTAGTAGTAACGCACACTTTATTGAGGTACAGTATTACATCGCCATTCACCATCTGTGGCTATGCAGTCTCATCTATATATACCTTATCTATCCGTTCTCATGCTTGCAAGTCCACAGTCAGGCATAAATATCTGTTTTCACTCTGCACTATGCACTTTTTAAATTTTTGTTTTGTTAATATAAATGATTGGCACATATTATCAGTATTACATGATGGAAATTTTAGATATTTTTTTAAAATTTTAGTGATATTATTCACCAAATGTAAAGTTTTATGAATGTCAAAGAAAACTTGTAATTCTGATTATGTTTTTAAGTCAGCCATTCATTGTCTACACAATAAAAATGGTGTACATACTGTTACTTACCCATCATTAATGGATTCTGATGTGTACTTGTATGCTTTTATGTTAAACCGTATAGCAGATTATTTAACCTATTTTAATTGTGGTTTGCATTGCTTTTCAACATGTTAATGTATGCGTTTATGTTTGTAAATTATTAATTTACATATATTTTTTTAAGTTAAATCATCATCTTATGGTACTAAAGTTTATATTTCTCTTGTTTGGAGTATAGACATTTTTAATTGACACGTAACAAGGAAAATACTTGATATAGTATTTAAACATCCTCCTTGACCCTGGGCTACAACACTGCCAGTTGTAGCTCGGAAGTGCTGTTAGCACAGTCTACACTTGCTCCTGTGTTACTGGGGTTCAGTAATGTCAGCTGTTCCCCTGCTGTGTGAATGGCAAAAAGTCCTGCTGCCTCCACCCTGTTCTCTTCTCATCCCTGGGCTACAACACTGCCAGTTGTTGCTCGGAAGTGCTGTTAGCACAGTCTACACTTGCTCCTGTGTTACTGGGGTTCAGTAATGTCAGCTGTTCCCCTGCTGTGATAACGGCAAAAAGTCCTGCTGCCTCCACCCTGTTCTCTTCTCATCCCTGGGCTACAACACCGCCAGTTGTAGCTCGGAAGTGCTGTTAGCACAGTCTACACTTGCTCCTGTGTTACTGGGGTTCAGTAATGTCAGCTGTTCCGCTGCTGTGTGAACGGCAAAAAGTCCTGCTGCCTCCACCATGTTCTCTTCTCATCCCTGGGCTACAACACCACCAGTTGTTGCTCGGAAGTGTCATTGGCACGGGTACTCACTCCTGCCCAGACTGGTTACAGCACGCCATCTGTTTCCTGTCAGTGTAAACGTCACTTAGCCTCCAATAAGTTGTCCTGTCGTGTTGCGGTCGGGTTAGCCGACTCTATGGTGCTTGGAGTTTAGGTGCTTCCTATGTGTGCTGCGGGATATGCAAATAAAGGCTGTTTCCGTTGTGACAATAGGACAATCACCCACTGTAGTACTGTGGGATTCGGTAACTGCGGCCGGCTCGCGGCCTGTCATCTTAAATTTCCATGGGTACCTTCTGCTACCCGTCCGGGTTCCAGTACCGTCAGCTGGTTCTCCGCAGTGCCTTTGGCCTAGGTGCCTCCATCTCGGTATCCGAGTTCCAGCAACGTCTGCTGGTCCTTGGTAGTGCTTTGGAGCACAGGTACCTCCTGCTTAGTAACCGTGTCCCAGTAACGTCAGCTGGTCCTCGGTTGTGCCATTGGCTCTTTTCCTTCTGCTGCCCCTCCGGGTTCCAGCACAGTCAGCTGGTCCTCGTTACTTGCATTGGCTCTTGTACCTTCTGCTACCCGTCCGGGTTCCAGTACCGTCAGCTGATTCTCTGCAGTGCCTTTGGCCTAGGTGCCTCCATCTCGGTATCCGAGTTCCAGCAACGTCTGCTGGTCCTTGGTAGTGCTTTGGAGCACAGGTACCTCCTGCTTAGTAACCGTGTCCCAGTAACGTCAGCTGGTCCTCGGTTGTGCCATTGGCTCTTTTCCTTCTGCTGCCCCTCCGGGTTCCAGCACAGTCAGCTGGTCCTCGTTACTTGCATTGGCTCTTGTACCTTCTGCTACCCGTCCTGGTTCCAGTACCGTCAGCTGGTTCTCGTTACTTGCATTGGCTCTTGTACCTTCTGCTACCCGTCCAGGTTCCAGTACCGTCAGCTGGTTCTCCGCAGTGCCTTTGGCCTAGGTGCCTCCATCTCGGTATCCGAGTTCCAGCAACGTCTGCTGGTCCTTGGTAGTGCTTTGGAGCACAGGTACCTCCTGCTTAGTAACCGTGTCCCAGTAACGTCAGCTGGTCCTCGGTTGTGCCATTGGCTCTTTTCCTTCTGCTGCCCCTCCGGGTTCCAGCACAGTCAGCTGGTCCTCGTTACTTGCATTGGCTCTTGTACCTTCTGCTACCCGTCCGGGTTCCAGTACCGTCAGCTGGTTCTCCGCAGTGCCTTTGGCCTAGGTGCCTCCATCTCGGTATCCGAGTTCCAGCAACGTCTGCTGGTCCTTGGTAGTGCTTTGGAGCACAGGTACCTCCTGCTTAGTAACTGTGTCCCAGTAACGTCAGCTGGTCCTCGGTTGTGCCATTGGCTCTTTTCCTTCTGCTGCCCCTCCGGGTTCCAGCACAGTCAGCTGGTCCTCGTTACTTGCATTGGCTCTTGTACCTTCTGCTACATTTACAAATTGAAGATTTTTTCAATGCTTTTTTGGGTAATCACTCTGGATCTCCAACAATGAAGACGACGACCCTGATGACCACCCCTGAAGAAGATGACAACCACAAGGACGACGAGCATCAAGCCAACCAGCCTAAACACCATCACAAAGAAGAAATAAAAGATTACCAAACAGGACTAAGAAGGTTAAGACAAACTACAAGATACAGAACAAGAGACTTAAGAACAATAAGCAGAAGATCAAAAAGCAGAAGAACATGAAGTATAAGACCAAAATGAAGAGCAAAATATATGCTCTAAATTCTAAGCAGAAGAAGACTAAGCAGTTTATGGGGGTGAGTCCGTTCCTCCTCGTGGTGCCCCTGGAAAATGCCTGCTGATGCAGGCTAAACTGAACACGGACAAATACTGTTGTAATTTAAATCTTTTGTGACAGCAAGAACGGAAGGATGAAAAATTCATACTTTGACAGATTACAAGTACAGGATTCTATGTCACAAATAAGAATATGATGAAGAAGATGAAGTACAATATGAATAAGAATAATAGTTTAATAAGAAGAATCTGAGTAATGTTAACAAAAAGATGAATAGCAAGAAGTTTAAGAAGAAGATAAAGAAGGTGAAGATGAAGAATAATTTGATGAAAAAGATGATGCTGCTGAAGATTATGAAGGAGAAAGTGTGTGAAAAGTTAAAAAGGTGAAGAGCATGGAAGTTGTGAAATATACATATTTGCCAAAATAGAAAAAACGTTAACAACATTGTCAATTTCTTCGTCAATCCGAACATCTTTAAAAAAAAAAATATTTATGCTATTCCATTTGATTGGGTTAAACATCTATGCCTTTAATGTCTCCTCAACCTTCCACAATACATTGTACATTACTCTTTGTTGTTTTCCTTCATGTACCATTAACCAACAAGGCAAGAATGGGGTTTTTTTAATTCCGATATTTTGTTCCCATAGACTTACATGGGACTTCCGGTATCGGTATCGGGTATCGCCGATATTTTAATGGTATCGGCGATACCATTCCGATTCCGATACTTTTGGATATCGAAAGTATCGCTCAACTCTATTCCTGAGCCATTTAGTTATCACCTTTGCTTTATGGCAAGGTGCTCCATCATGCTGGAAAAGGCATTGTTGATCGCCAAACTGCTCTTGGAGGGTTGGGAGAAGTTGCTATTGGAGGACATTCTGGTACCATTCTTCATTGTAGATTGTAAGCTCTATTGTAGATTGTAAGCTCTCACGAGCAGGGTCGGCTTATTTTGCTTTAACCCCTTCACCCCCAAGGGTGGTTTGCACGTTAATCACCGGGCCAATTTTTACAATTCTGACCACTGTCTCTTTATGAGGTTATAACTGTGGAACGCTTCAACGGATCTTCGCGATTCTGAGACTGTTTTCTCGTGACATATTGTACTTCACGTTAGAAGTAAAATTTCTTCGATATAACTTGCGTTTATTTTTGAAAAAAACGGAAATATGGCGAAAATTTTTAAAATTTTGCAATTTTCAAACTTTGAATTTTTATTCCCTTAAAATCAGAGAAATATATCACACAAAATAGTTAAGAAATAACATTTCCCACATGTTTACTTTACATCAGCACAATTTTGGAAACAAAATTTTTTTTTGTTAGGAAGTTATAAGGGTTAAAAGTTGACCAGCGATTTCTCATTTTTACAACAAAATTTACAAAGCCATTTTTTTTTTGGGACCACCTCTCATTTGAAGTCACTTTGAGGGGTCTATATGGCAGAAAATACCCAAAAGTGACACCATTCTAAAAACTGCACCCCTCAAGGTACTCAAAACCACATTCAAGAAGATTATTAACCCTTCAGGTGCTTCACAGGAACTAAAGCAACGTGGAAGGAAAAAATGAATATTTAACTTTTTAGCCACAAAAATGATCTTTTACAAACTTTTTTTTTATTTTCACAAGGGTAAAAGGAGAAAATGGACAGATAAGGTTGTTATGCAATTTCTCCTGAGTACGCCAATACCCAATATGTGGGGAAAAACCACTGTTTGGGCACACGGCAGAGCTCGTAAGGGAAGGAGCGCCGTTTGACTTTTTCAAACTAAAATTGGCTGGAATTGAGATTGGACGCCATGTCGTGTTTGGAGAGCCCCTGATGCGCCTAAACAGTGGAAACCCCCACAAGTGACACCATTTTGGAAACTAGACCCCCTAAGGTACTTATCTAGATCTGTTGTGAGCACTTTGAACCCCCAAGTGTTTCACAAAAGCTTATAATGCCTGGGTGTGAAAAAAAAAAAAAACAATTTTCCACAAAAATGATTTTTTAGTCCCAAATTTTTGAATTTTCCCAAGGAAATTGGACCCCAAAAGTTGTTGTCCAATTTGTCCTGAGTACGCTGATACCCCATATGTGGGGGGGGGAACTGTTTGGGTGCACGGCAGGGCTTGGAAAGGGAGTAGTAACGTTTTGGAATGCAGACGTTGATGGGGGTCATGTTCCGTTTGCAGTGCCCCAGATGAGCCTAAACAGTGGAAACCCCCACAAGTGACCCCATTTTGGAAACTATACCCCTAAGGAACTTATCTAGATCTTTGGTGAGCACTTTGAACCCCCAAGTGCTTCACACAAGTTTATAATGCCCGGGCATGAAAATAAAAAATCTATTTTTTTCCCACAAAAAATTATCTTTTAGTCACTAATTTTTTATTTTCTCAAGGGTAACAGGAGAAATTGGACCACAAAAGTTGTTGTCCAATTTGTCCTGAGTACGCTGATACCCCATATGTGGGTGGGAACCACTGTTTGGGTGCACGGCAGAGCTCGGAATGGAAGGAGCACCATTTGACTTTTTCCAACCAAAATTGGCTGGAATTGAGATTGGATGCCATGTTGCATTTGGAGAGCCCCTGATGTGCCTAAACAGTGGAAACCCCCACAAATGACCCCATTTTGGAAACTAGACCCCCTAAGGAACTTTTCTAGATCTTTGGTGAGCAATTTGAACCCCCAAGTGCTTCACACAAGTTTATAACGTAGAGCCGTAAAATTTAAAAATCATATTTTTTTCCACAAAAATGATCTTTTCACCCCAATTTTTATTTTTCCAAGGGTAACAAGACTCCAAAAGTTATTGTGCAATTTGTCCTGAGTGCGCTGATACCCCATATGTGGGGGAAAACCACTGTTTGGGTGCATGGCAGAGTTTGGAAGGGAAGGAGCGCCGTCTGACTTTTTCAACGCAGAATTGGCTGGACGCCATGTCGTGTTTGGAGAGCTCCTGATCTGCCTAAACAGTGGAAACCCCCATAAATGATGCCATTTTGGAAACTAGACCCCTCAAGGAACTTATCTAGATGTGTGGTGAGAACTTTTAACCCCCAGGTGTTTCACTAAAGTTTATAACGTACAGCCGTAAAATAAAAAATCTTTTTATTTTTTACAAAAATGATTTTTTCGTCCCCAATATTTTATTTTCACAAGGGTAACAGAAGAAATTGGAACCCAAAAGTTGTTGTCCAATTTGTCCTGAGTACGCTGATACCCAATATGTGGGAGAAAACTACTGTATGGGCGCACGTCAGGGCTCGGAAGGGAAGTAGTGACGTTTTGGATTGCAGACTTTGATGGAATGGTCTGGGGGCGTCATGTCACATTTGGAGAGCCCCTGATGCACCTATACAGTGGAAACCCCCACAAGTGACCCCATTTTGGCAAATAGACCCCACAAGGAACTTATCTAGATGTGTGGTGAGCACTTTGAACCCCGAAGTGCTTCACAGAAGTTTATAACGTACAGCCGTAAAAATAAAAAATCCTTTTTTTTTTTGCAAAAATGATTTTTTTGCCCCAATATTTTATTTTTACAAGGGTAACAGGAGAAATTGGACCCCAAAAGTTGTTGTCCAATTTGTCCTGAGTACGCTGATATCCAATATGTGGGAGAAAACTACTGTATGGGTACACGTTGGGGCTCGGAAGGGAAGTAGTGACGTTTTGGATTGCAGACTTTGATGGAATGGTCTGGGGGCGTCATGTCGCATTTGGAGAGCCCCTGATGCGCCTAAACAGTGGAAATCCCCAACAAGTGACCCCATTTGGAAAATAGACCCCACAAGGAACTTATCTAGATGTGTGGTGAGCGCTATGAAGCCCCAAGTGCTTCACAGAAGTTTATAATGTACAGCCGTAAAAACAAAAAAATATTTTTTTGTACAAAAATGATATTTTCGCCCCCAGTTTTTTATTTTCCCAAGGGTAGCAGAAGAAATAGGACAAATTGCACAATAACTCTTGGGGTCCAGAGTACGCTGATACCCCATATGTGGGGATAAACTACTGTTTGGACGCATGGCAGAGCTGAGAAGTGAAGGAGCACCGTTTGACTTTTTCAACGCAGAATTGGCTGGAATTGAGATCAGACGCCATGTCACATTTGGAGAGCCCCTGATGTGCCTAAACAGCGGAAACCCCCCAATTCTAACTCCAACCCTAACCCCAACACACCCCTAACCCTAGTCCCAACCCTAACCACAAACCTAACCCTAACACACCCCTAATCCCAACCCTAACCCTAATCCTAACTTTAGCGCCAACCCTAACCCTAATTTTAGCCGCAACCCTAACCCTAACCCTAATGGGAAAATGGAAATAAATACTTTTTTTTTAATTTTATTATTTTTCCCTTACTAAGGGGGTGATAAAGGGGGGTTTGATTTACTATTTATAGCGGGTTTTTATGATTGGCAGCTGTCACGCTAAAAGACGCTTTTTATTGCAAAAATAGTTTTTGCATCATCACATTTTGAGAGCTATAATTTTTGCATATTTTGGCCCACAGAGTCATGTGAGGTCTTATTTTTTGCGGGACGAGTTGACGTTTTTATTGGTACCATTTTTGAGCACGTGACGTTTTTTGATCGCTTTTTATTTCGATTTTTGGGAGGTTAGAATGAACAAAAATCAGCAATTCATGAATTTCTTTTGGGGGAGGCGTTTATACCGTTCCGCGTGTGGTAAAATTGATAAAGCAGTTTTATTCTTCGGGTCAGTACGATTATGGCGATACCTCATTTATATCATTTTTTCATGTTTTGGCGCTTTTATAGAATAAAAACAATTTTATATAAAAAATAATTATTTTTGCATCGCTTTATTCTGCGAGCTATAACTTTTTTATTTTTTCGCTGATGATGCTTTATGACAGCTCGTTTTTTGCGGGACAAGATGTCGTTTTCAGCGGTACCATGTTTTTTTATATCGGTCTTTTTGATCGCGTGTTATTCCACTTTTTGTTCGGCGGTATGATGATAAAGCATTGATTTTTTGCTTCGTTTTTTTTTTTTTTTTTTAAGGGGTTCACTAAAGGGGTTAACTAGTGGGACAATTTTATAGGGGGGGTCGTTACGGACGCGGCGATACCAAATATGTGTACTTTTATTGCTTTGTTTTTTTTATTTACAGGAAGAAGTGAATTTATTGGGGAATATATATTGTTTTTTTATTTATTTTGGATTTTTTTTTATAACACGTTTATTTTTATTTTTTTAACTTTTTTACTTTGTCCCAGGGTGGGACATCACAGTATTTTATCAGATCGCTGGTGTGACAGTGTGCACAGCACTCTGTCACACCAGCGATCGCACAGGCATAGATGCAGGCTTCTCAGTGCCTGCTCTCGGCAGGCACTGAGGTAGCCGCCTCCCTCCAGGACCCCGGCGCCATCTTAGATCCGGGTCCTGGGAGGGAGGAAGCCCTCAGAACAGCGCGATCACATCGCGCTGCTCTGAGGGTCTCAGGGGGGCGCGCACGGAGCCCCCACCCTGCGCGATCCTCCCCTGTGCCCCCAGTACACCGCGATCATGTTTGATCGCGGTGTGCAAGGGGTTAATGTGCCGGGAGCAGTCCGTGACCGCTCCTGACACACAGTCATGGGTGTCAGCTGTGATAATCAGCTGACACCCGGCGGCGATTAGCTGCGCTCCCCTCAGGAGCGCAGCTGATCGCCTATGACGTACTATCCCGTCCCCAGTCATACGGGCCCAGGTACCATGGACGGGATAGTACGTCCGATGGCAGTAAGGGGTTAATTATTGTATTGTTAACGTTGCTACTTATGACTTATGTTTTGAAACTGTTACACTGTAAAGCGCTGCGGAATATGTTGGCACTATATAAATAAAGATTATTATTATTATTATTCATGGTTTTTATGTGTGTTTGACAGATGTTTTTATCACAGACAGAAATATAATAATTGCAAACATATGAGTAACAAAAGCTTATATTGACAGTTAGAATGAGTTAATGCAGCAAGTCAATATTTGCAGTGTTGACCCTTCTTCTTCAGGACCTCTGCAATTCTCCCTGGCATGCTCTCAATCAACTTCTGGACCAAATCCTGACTGATAGCAGTCCATTCTTGCACAATCAATGCTTTCATTTTGTCAAAATTTTTAGGTTTTTGTTTGTCCACCCGTCTCTTGATGATTGAACACAAGTTCTCAATGGGATTAAGATCTGGGGAGTTTCCAGGCCATGGACCCAAAATCTCTATGTTTTGTTCCCTGAGCCATTTAGTTATCACCTTTGCTTTATGGCAAGGTGCTCCATCATGCTGGAAAAGGCATTGTTGATGGCCAAACTGCTCTTGGAGGGTTGGGAGAAGTTGCTCTTGGAGGACATTCTGGTACCATTCTTTATTCATGGCTGTGTTTTTAGGCAAGACTGTGAGAGAGCCGATTCCTTGGCTGAGAAGCAACCCCACACATAAATGGTTTCAGGATGCTTAACAGTTGGCATGAGACAAGACTGGTGGTAGCGCTCACCTTGTCTTCTCCGAATGAGGCGTTTTCCTGATGTCCCAAACAATCGAAAAGGGGATTCATCAGAGAAAATAACTTTACCCCAGTCCTCAACAGTCCACTGCCTGTACCTTTTGCAGAATATCAGTCTGTCCATGATGTTTTTTCTGGAGAGAAGTGGCTTCTTTGCTGCCCTCCTTGAGACCAAGCCTTGCTCCAAGAGTCTCCGCCTCACAGTGCATGCAGATGCACTCACACCTGCCTGCTGCCATTCCTGAGCAAGCTCTGCACTGCTGGTAGCCCGATCCCGCAGCTGAAACACTTTTAAGAGACGGTCCTGGCGCTTGCTGGTCTTTCTTGGGCGCCCTGGAGCCTTTTTGGCAACAATTGAACCTTTCTCCTTGAAGTTCTTGATGATGCGATAGATTGTTGACTGAGGTGCAATCTTTCTAGCTGCGATACTCTTCCCTGTTAGGCCATTTTTGTGCATTGCAATGATGACTGCACGTGTTTCTTTAGAGATAACCATGGTTAACAGAAGAGAAACAATGATGCCGAGCACCAGCCTCCTTTTAAAGTGTCCAGTGGTGTCATTCTTGCTTAATCATGACAGATTGATCTCCAGCCATGTCCTCATCAACACCCACACCTGTGTTAATGGAGCAATCACTGAAAAGAGGTTAGCTGGTCCTTTTAAAACAGGGCTGCAATGATGTTGAAATGTGTTTTGGGGGTCTTTTCTAGCCAAATTTCTTGCAAGTAATTGCTGTTAAGCTGATCACTCTTTATAACATTCTGGAGTATATGCAAATTGCCATTAGAAAAAGTGAAGCAGTAGACTTTGTAAAAATTAATATTTGTGTAATTCTCAAAACTTTTGGCCATGACTGTACTGCTATGGGGCTGCATTATACAATGGGGTGCATTATTCTGCTATTGAGCTGCATTATACTATGGGGGTGCATTATACTGCTATGAGTCTGCATTATACTATGTTGTGCATTATACAGTTATGGGGCTGCATTATACTATGGAGGTGCATTATACTGTTATGGAGATGCATTATACTATGGGGGTGCATTATACTGTTATGAGGCTGCATTATACTATGGGGTGTATTATACTGCTATGAGGCTGCATTATACTTTGGGGTGCATTATACAGTTATGGGGCTACATTATGCTGTGGGGGTGCATTATACTACTATGTGGCTGCGTTATGCTATGGGGGTGCATTATACTACTATTGGGCTGCATAATACTACTATGGGGCACATTATACCCTATGGGGGTGCATTATACTGCTATGGGGCTGCATTATACTATGGGGTGCATTATAGCACTTTGAAGCTGCATTATGCTATGGGGTGCATTATACTACTATAGGGCTGCATTATACTACTATGGGGCTGCATTATACTATGGGGTGCATTATAGCACTATGAAGCTGCATTATGCTATGGGGTGCATTATACTACTATAGGGCTGCATTATACTACTATGGGGTGCATTATACCCTATGGGTGTGCATTATACCACTATTGGGGTGCATTATATTATGGGGTGCATTATACTACTATGGAGCTGCATTATACTATGGGATGCATTATACCACTATGAAGCTGCATTATACTATGAGGGTGCATTATACTACTATATATGACTATGGGAGGCATTATACTATTATGGATGACTATGGAGCAATATGGAGAGACATGAGGGCAGTATGGAGAGACATGAGGCAGAATGGTGGACACGTAGGGTCCAGAATAGGAGGACACATGAGGTTCAGAATGTGGGATATTATTACTGTAGGCACTAATTAAAGGATATTATTTTTGAGGATACTGTTTTCAGTGTGGGGAAGTGAAGTCCTTTTTCTGTGCAGGGTGACACAGTTGCTTTTTTCTTCATCTGGCGTAGTATAGAGCTTGGGGAAAAATTGTGGAATGTGTGCTATATTACTGTGTTATTTTTTGCAGAGACAAGTCCTGGCTGGAAGAAGTGAGGGTGATCTGAACTGGATGAAGAAGAAAAGTGAAGATGAAGGACTTCAACTAGAGACGTCACCGGTGAGCCAGTGTGTTATCTGTACTCTTACACTATATACTGTATACTATATACATAGCTCCTGTGTATAATGTCCCTAGTGATCACGGTGTCACTTGTACACTGACACTATATACAGAGCTCCTATGCATAATGTCACTAGTGATCACTGTTTTACCTGTAGGCCGACACTATATTCAGAGCTCCTCTGTATAATATCACTGGTGATTACTGTATTACCTGTACACTGACACTAAAATACAGAGCTCCTATGTATAATGTCACTGGTGATCACTGAATTACTTGCACACTGACACTATATACAGAACTCCTGTGTATAATGTCACTAGTGATCATGGTATTACCTGTACATGGACACTATATACAGAGCTCCTATGTATAGTGTCACTGGCGATCACTGTATTACATCTACACTGACACTAAAATACAGAGCTCCTGTGTTTAATGTCACTGGTGATCCCTGTATTACCTGTACACTGACACTATATACAGAGCTCCTGTGTTTAATGTCACTGGTGATCCCTGTATTAACTGTACACTGACTCTGTATACAGAGCTCCGGTGTATAATGTCACTGGTGATCACTGTATTACCTGTACACTGACATTATATACAAAGCTCCTGTGTATAATGTCACCGGTGATCACTGTAAGATCTGTACACTGTATACTATACACAGAGCGCCTGTATATAATGTCACCTGTGATCACTGTATTACCTGTACACTAACACTATATACAGACCTCCTGTGTACAATGTCACCAGTAATCACTGTATTACCTGTACACTGACACTATATACAGAGCTCCTGTGTATAATGTCACTGGTGATCACTGTATTACCTGTACACAGACACTGCATACAAAGATCTCCTGTGTATAATGGTATTAGTATTGTGGGTTTTTTAATTAATTATGAGTATTGTAGTATTCGGTCACTATGTGGTGGTAATATGTGGTCTGGTAATGGCGTGGTGGTATTTTTCCCTTGTATGTGTTATTATTGGTCATTTTAAAAATTGAAAACTAAATAAAAATATACCTAAAATTGTATTGGATATTTTAACAAATGTTTAATAAGTTACAGTAGAGTAGGGCCCGGCCAAAAGAGTCTACCTTGTCGTGGTGGTGGATTAAAAAATATTTTGGCCAAAACAAAAGCTGGCAGTGGCTATGTATGTGGTGATGGGAACTGTTGTGTGTTGGCAAGGACGTGGTGCAGATCTTGAGTTTTTCAAAGAGAGGCTGGTGGGACTGTGGAAGGTTCGAGAGGTGGAGGCAGGGCTAGGGTGGAGCCTAGGTGGAGTTTCAAGGGGCCCGAAAATGTTGCCAGTATGGGGCCCTGAAATTCCTGGCAGCCCTGGCCCCCCTCCTCTTCTGTCTTCCATCCTTATTGCATCTGTTTACCATGGTAAATTCTCATTGTGTGCTTCAGGAGGACAGGAGGGGAGTGACCAAAGGTGTATAAGCAAAACTCCTGCAATGCAAAGCAAAGCATTATCATCCCACAGTTTTTCCTTTCCTGAGAAGTGTAACCAAATCATACACTGTATCTGCTAATCATCTCATTGACAGTGCCCTGGATTTAGCTTTACGTTGCACACCCTTTTTTCTGCAGGGAAGTGTAATGAGAGGCCTGGGTTAGCGGAACATAAAACGCTATTTAATGACATTATAGAATAACATCCCCAGGCTCAATTAAAGCCTCGGTGATTTACATTTGTATTTTCCTCTGGCTCCCCTAGTGGTCCGCACATGTACTTATTACACAATAATAATATACATTGCAAATAAAACAGATGGATACAAATGGATACATTATCATCGCACTTCCCATATAGATTTTCTATATAAATGCAAATGTAATATGGATTCATATATTTTTTTTTGCATATAGCTCTAGTTATTGAAGAATGATAATTGAACGGTTTCATAATTTAGATGGTAAAAATTCAATAGCATAAATTAACTCTTTTTAGGTACCCGAAGAATCCTCATGCTTCATGCAATGCCTATTTGATTTTATTATTGCATCCTTTGATTCGCTCAATCCTTGACCCCTTTCCCCGCTCTCCCCGGCGCTCGGTGTCTCTATGTGACGGGCGAGAACATCTCTCTGAATTAAATTTATAAACGATGGTGAATTCAGGACCAGAGGAGAGCTAATCAAATTGGATTAGTTAGTTTCAGACTTCAGTGCTTTTTGTTTGGTCTAGATTATCAGAATCTTTATTAGATAAGCTTGAATTGGCAACATTTGTAGGTGCTGCAAGCTTCTACGTGATATCCATCTGTAACAAATGCTCCGCTCCCTGCGGCTCGAAAGAGAAAATGCCAAGCTCAGCTCTCACAACCTGGGGTAATTGTCTTTCATCACAGTGCTCTTCAGCGGCAGCTCTAAATAAACAGGTCATTGTAATAACTCTGAATAAAAAAAAGGAAAAAAAACAATGGCATTAAATGGCACAAGTTTATAATTTTAGCTGCATCGGTTCTGGTGGAAAAGGAGATATGCTTCATTACTGGCATCATATGAGCTTAATAAGAGATGAGAAAAACTGCTAAATACTTTGGACACTTAAATTACTGTTAACTCCGCAGCTTTTTTTTCTGCTTTCGGTCGACTGTCTGAAAGCGAAGCAGTCGAGAGTTAGATGACCTTCCACTTTCCCTGCTGTTCCTGCTTAATGATGCTATGTGTGATTGTGATACTGTACTTCTGTCGCCTTACAAGTTGCTTGGTACTGATTAGGGGTAAAAGTATGCAGCTCAGCAACAGTAAAAGGCCAGAAAAAAAAGATAAATAAAACTTATTAAAAGGAATTATAGAAAATCACTGTAAAAAAAAAAATCCATGCACAGGAAAGCTAGTCCATAAAAGAAAATATAGGAGTCATCACTTTCTGCTTTTTTTCTAAGTCACTTTATTTATTTATTTTTTTACCTTGTTTTATTTGCTGACATTGCTCGACAAATTCTGCAAAATTGTACAGAAAATGTGCGCCACTTCAAAAACGCCCTTTAAGAGGATTTTTCACCAAATTTTTCATGTTGAGCTGGACACAGGATGTAATAGTGGATTCAGAGCAGAATAAACTATGTTTTATTGTTTGTTTCATTTTCTATTGATTTCGCCTCTCCATTGCGGAGATATTAGCAATCAAATTATTTGGCACCTAATGAGTTAATTTTTAAATCCAAGTGGGTGTTTTCAATGGGGCCATGTAGTTTTACTCCTTGTATGAGTTGCTATTTCATTACACCCACTTGCATGGATGCTCAGTAGTTTCTTATTACTGTGCGATGTGCACAATGATAGGGCGCTCTCTCATTGGCTCTAATCAGGGGTAACAAACCAGCAAGAGAGCTTACTGTCAATGCATGTTGTAAAGGGCCGCCTTCACAAGTGACATCATTTGCAGTGCAGTGCTGTTTTCTGCAAGTAGATGTTAGGGACCGAGTTCCCACTGCTGCACAAGGGGAATCTCGAACCAGTCCCGCTGCGGTCCCCCATCCATCTCTGGCCGCAGTGGAGCCTGCTCAGCGGAGACGTCGGTCCCAGCGTCTCGCTCGGTCTAATACTGTGCAGAGGCTTGTTGCTGCCTCTTCTGGTTCCTCTATTATAACCAGTGCTGGAGCAGGCAGTCTTGGGACTAAGTCCTGCATTTCCCCTTCTGAGCATGCCCAGGGTAAGATCTCTCATTGGAGATCAGGGGTCACATGCTCAGGTACTGCAGCAGCTCCTATTGGTCCGCCAGGAAGGTCCTGAAACTGCTTGTGTTCTGAAACAGTTTCTCATTGGTCCTTTTCTGGAAGGTCTTGTAGTTGCTGCTATAAAAGGGTTGCATGGCCGCTCGGCCATGCGCTAGTATCAATTGTGTTATGTGCTTTGCGCCAGTGTGATCATGCACGCATGCGGTTAGGGCTCGGCTGAAATAAGCCCCTAGAATACCGGCACCTCCGGTGAGGAGATTTGTATGCACGTGTTCAGGGCTTGGCTGAAATAGCCTCTAGAATACCGGCTACTCCGGTGAGGAGTTGCTTGTTTGCGTTGCTGACTGCATGACCACGGACTGCTATCCGCACAGCAGTTATCTGTGTACCCTGTGGTGTTTACAGGACACAGTCTCTATCTCTGCGTCTCTACCTCAGCGATTCTGTGGTGTAACAGAGTTCGCTTATACCGCCATATAGTGCCACAGCATCTATGTTTGCGACTCTGTGAAGTAACAGAGTTCGCTTATACCGCCATCTTACTAGCAGCAGGCTTTGCCTGCACGGTGGACCCCGGGCTGCGAACGCACCCATTATTTATATTTATTTGGTGCGTTCCGCAGACCCTAACAGTAGGGTATTGTCTTACAACATGCACTGACAGTGTGTTCTCTTGCTGGTTCATTTCTTCTGATTAGAGCTGGAGATAGAGCGCACTGATATTGTGCATATGCATCGATATGGACAACTGATGCATGCTCAGTAGACCAGGGACTAGCCCTGCTCCTGAAACAAAGATCACTGATGATGCTTTTATTCAATATCCCAACATGCGCTGGGGGGTTCTCAAATTTAGCTGAATCGCCAGATACGGATACCAGATGAGAGATTCCAGACACCAAACTGGAGCACTCTGAATAGGTCCAACACTCTAGCAATCACAAGTGGAAATGAGCTATTACCTTCACTGGGTCACAGCTGAGCCACTAACTAAATAGCTCCAAACTACTCTGAGGAGGAGGAGGTCGACGCTGGGTCCTAGAGGCAGATGGTTCAGGTAGCAGTCTATATGGACAGGCACTCAGACCTTCTGAGGCCTGACGCAGGATGACGGCCTGTCACCTCCGAAGCGCTCATGACATCCCATCAGCCTACACCTGCTGTTGCTGAAAACAGCGAAAGCAGGCGCAGCTGGTGGGAATATTCATCAGCTGGCGCCTGCGCTATAAATAAATGAATTAAAAAATGTATCACGGCGCTTGCAGTGATCTCATTGCGTTCACTGCAGTTCATAGTCCCGGCTCACAGCAAATTGCCAGTGGGATTGCAGCCTCAATGACCTGCAGTAACCTCGATGACGTCACTGCTAGTCACTGATGTTGTGCTCGCAGCAACTCCTCCCATGGTTTTCAGCCTGGACTGTCGCATCATGTCACCGTCCAGGTTGTAAACCACATATCAAAAACATGGATTACAGCTTGGGACATCTTCTCTTTGGACAGGTGAGGGATATGGTTGTTTATTATTTTTCTAAAAGGCTCAAATCAATGTTTAGATAACACTATATGCTCCTGTATCCCCTGATGAAGCCAGGTTACTGGTGAAACATGCCCAGTGGAAGGGTGTTTGTGATTGATTTTCATAATTGTTGTGGTTGTTGTTGGCACAAGTCAGATGGTGACTTGTAGCTAACTATTGTAGCAATAGTTGAGTTGAGGAATAGTGTTCCTAATTAGAGGAGTAATTTGGCCAAAATTTCTGTCCTTATGATTATTTGTGGAATTAAAGTTAAATGAAATAATTAGATTAAAAAAAATTAATAAAATGTTTCAATATATTTTATAAAACATAATAAAAATAAATACTGTAGGTGATTAGTGTAAATATAAACAGATACAAAATACTCGTAAAGTCCAATCCTATTAGGGCCAAAAGAAAATTTTTATTTTTATTTTTTTAATTGTGATCTGTTTCCTATGTAACTGCGAGAGATATAATGAGCAGCTGGGGATGATCGGGCCTTAGCATTATAATATATGCTGCAGTGCAGAATATATATTGCGTCTTCCTTGGCTTATACATTTACAATCAAAGCAGATTCAAAATTAAAATCGAAGGGGGAAAACACAGATTTGACAGATATGATTTCACCAAAACACGAGGGAATTGTTTAATGCAACAATTATATTAGAATAAGAGTTATTTATATGTTGATTAGAATTCCCTCTTTTCAGGCTAAAAGGCAGAATTTGATTATACGTTCCCAGTGGATTCCAGGCGGGTAGTTTAACATTTTCTTTTAATTTAAATAAAACAAGCATTTGCAAACAAACCTTCACAATGCCGCCTCTGGGGGCTTCTCTTCTCACTATTAATCTATAGAAAGGTTTGTAAATTGTCCCAGCCACCCTCGCATGCAAAGGTTTCTCCAGGCAGTCCATGGCACATGCGGACCTGGGCCAATTCCTATGGGTTCCTGGGCTACACTGCGCTGCAGGCTTGTATTCCATGCACTTGCAAAGGAA
>JARQOD010009814.1:0-29810 GCA_033576555.1 Oophaga sylvatica
TCTCTATAGTAAGCTCGGTTCTGCTCCCATATCTCTGTAGTAAGCTCGGTTCTGCTCCCATATCTCTGTAGTAAGCTCTGTTCTGCTCCCATATCTCTGTAGTAAGCTCTGTTCTGCTCCCATATCTCTGTAGTAAGCTCCGTTCTGATCCATATCTCTATAGTAAGCTCGGTTCTGCTCCCATATCTCTGTAGTAAGCTCGGTTCTGCTCCCATATCTCTGTAATAAGCTCTGTTCTGCTCCCATATCTCTGCAGTAAACTCGGTTCTGCTCCCATATCTCTGTAGTAAGCTCGGTTCTGCTCCCATATCTCTGTAGTGAGCTCGGTTCTGCTCCCATATCTCTGTAGTAAGCTCCGTTCTGATCCATATCTCTGGAGTAAGCTCCTTTCTGCTCCCATATCTCTGTAGTAAGCTCAGTTCTGCTCCCATATCTCTTGGTAAGCTCTGTTCTGCTCCCATATCTCTGCATTAAGCGCCGTTCTGTTCCCTTATCTCTGTAGTGAGCTCGGTTCTGCTCCCATATCTCTGTAGTGAGCTCTGTTCTGCTCCTTATCTCTATGTTAATCTCGGTTCTGCTCCCATATCTCTGTAGTAAGCTCAGTTCTGCTCCCATATCTCTTGTTAATCTCGGTTCTGCTCCCATATCTCTGTAGTAAGCTCGTTCTGCTCCCATATCTCTGTAGTAAGCTCGGTTCTGCTCCCTTATCTCTGCAGTAAGCTCGGTTCTGCTCCCATATCTCTGTAGTAAGCTCAGTTCTGCTCCCATATCTCTGTAGTAAGCTCGGTTCTTCTCCCATATCTCTGTAGTAAGCTCGGTTCTGCTCGCATATCTCTGTAGTGAGCTCAGTTCTGCTCCCATATCTTTGGAGTAAGCTCGGTTCTGCTCCCTATCTCTGTAGTAAGCTCGGTTCTGCTCTCATATCTATGGAGTAAGCTCGGTTCTGCTCCCTTATCTCTGTAGTGAGCTCAGTTTCTCCCATATCTCTGAGTAAGCTCGTTCCTGCTCCCTTATCTCTGTAGTAAGCTCGGTTCTGCTCCCTTATCTCTGTAGTAAGCTCGGTCTGTAGTAAGCTCGTTCTGCTCCCTATCTCTGTATAAGCTCGTTCGCTCCCATATCTGAGTAAGCTCGTTTGCTCCTATATCTCTGTAGTAGCTCGTTCTGCTCCATACTCTGTAGTAACTCGTTCTCCCATATCTCTGTAGTAAGCTTGTTCCTCTCCCATATCTCTGGAGTAAGCTCGTTCTGCTCCATATCTCTGGAGTAAGCTGTTTGCTCCCATATCTCTGGAGTAAGCTCTTCTGCCCATATCTGAGTAGCTCGTTCTGCTCCCATATTCTGTATAGCTCTGTTCTCCCATATCTGTAGTAAGCCCGTTCTGTCATACTCTGTAGTAAGCTCGTTCTTCCATATCTGAAGCTCGTGCTCCTATCTCTGAGTAAGCTCGTTGCTCCCATATTTTGAGTAAGCTCGTTCTCTCCCTATCTCTGTAGTAAGCTCGTTCTCTCCATATCTGGAGTAAGCTCGGTTCTGCTCCAATCTCTGAGTAAGCTCGTTCTGCCCATTTCTTAGTAACTGTTCTCTCCCATATTCTGTAGTAAGCTCGTTCTGCTCCATATCTAGTAGTTCTGCTCCCATATCTCTGTAGTAAGCTCCGTTCTGCTCCCATATCTCTGTAGTGAGCTCGTTCTGCTCCCATATCTCTGTGTAAGCTCTGTTCTCTCCCTCTGTAGTGAGCTCGGTTCTGCTCCCATATCTCTGTGGTAAGCTCTGTTCTGCTCCATATCTTTGTAGTAAGCTCAGTTCTGCTCCTTATCTCCGTAGTAAGCTCCGTTCTGTTCTCATATCTCTGTAGTAAGCTCTGCTCTGCTCCCACATCTCTGGAGTAAGCTCGGTCTGCTCCTATATCTCTGTAGTGAGCTCGGTTCTGCTCCCATATCTCTGTAGTGACCTCGGTTCTGCTCCCATATCTCTGTAGTGAGCTCGGTTCTGTTCTCATATCTCGTAGTAAGCTCCGCTCTGCTCCCATATCTCTGTAGTGAGCTCGGTTCTGCTCCCATATCTCTGTGGTAAGCTCAGTTCTGCTCCCATATCTCTATAGTAAGCTCGGTCTGCTTCCATATCTCTGTGGTAAGCTCTGTTCTGCTCCATATCTCTGTAGTAAGGTCAGTTCTCCTCCCATATCTCTGGAGTAAGCTCGGTTCTGCTCTCATATCTCTGTAGTAAGCTCTGTTCTGCTCCCATATCTCTGTAGTAAGCTCTGTTCTGCTCCCATATCTCTGTGGTAAGCTCTGTTCTGCTCCCATATCTCTGTAGTAAGCTCGGTTCTGCTCCCATATCTCTGTAGTAAGCTCTGTTCTGCTCCCATATCTCTGTAGTAAGCTCGGTTCTGCTCTCATATCTCTGTAGTAAGCTCTGTTCTGCTCCCATATCTCTGGAGTAAGCTCGGTTCTGCTCCCATATCTCTGTGGTAAGCTCTGTTCTGCTCCCATATCTCTGGAGTAAGCTCAGTTCTGCTCCATAATTCTGGAGTAAGCTCTCTTCTGCTCCCATATCTCTGTAGTAAGCTCGGTTCTGCTCCCATATCTCTGGAGTAAGCTCAGTTCTGCTCCCATATCTCTGGAGTAGCTCTGTTCTGCTCCCATATCTCTGTGGTAAGCTCTGTTCTGCTCCCATATCTCTGTAGTAAGCTCTGTTCTGCTCCCATATCTCTGGAGTAAGCTCAGTTCTGCGCCCATATCTTTGGAGTAAGCTCATTTCTGCTCCCATATCTCTGTAGTAAGCTCTGTTCTGCTCCCATATCTCTGTAGTAAGCTCTGTTCTGCTCCATATCTCTGGAGTAAGCTCCGTTCTGCTCCCACATTTCTGTAGTAAGCTCAGTTCTGCGCCATATCTTTGGAGTAAGCTCATTTTCTGCTCCATATCTCTGTAGTAAGCTCTGTTCTGCTCCCATATCTCTGTAGTAAGCTCTGTTCTGCTCC
This sequence comes from Oophaga sylvatica, assembly GCA_033576555.1. Taxonomy (NCBI): domain Eukaryota; kingdom Metazoa; phylum Chordata; class Amphibia; order Anura; family Dendrobatidae; genus Oophaga; species Oophaga sylvatica. The sequence continues at coordinate 2,982 of JARQOD010009814.1, forward strand.
CATATCTCTGTAGTAAGCTCTGTTCTGCTCCCATATCTCTGTAGTAAGCTCAGTTCTGCTCCCATATCTCTGTAGTAAGCTCGGTTCTTCTCCCATATCTCTGTAGTAAGCTCGGTTCTGCTCGCATATCTCTGTAGTGAGCTCAGTTCTGCTCCCATATCTCTGTAGTAAGCTCTGTTCTGCTCCCATATCTCTGTGGTAAGCTCTGTTCTGCTCCCATATCTCTGTAGTAAGCTCGGTTCTGCTCCATATCTCTGTAGTAAGCTCTGTTCTGCTCCCATATCTCTGTAGTAAGCTCGGTTCTGCTCTCATATCTCTGTAGTAAGCTCTGTTTGCTCCCATATCTCTGTAGTAAGCTCTGTTCTGCTCCATATCTCTGTAGTAAGCTCTGTTCTGCTCCCATATCTCTGTGGTAAGCTCTGTTCTGCTCCCATATCTTTGTAGTAAGCTCTGTTCTGCTCCCATATCTCTGTAGTAAGCTCGGTTCTGCTCCATATCTCTGGAGTAAGCTCAGTTCTGCTCCCATATCTCTGGAGTAAGCTCTGTTCTGCTCCCATATCTCTGTGGTAAGCTCTGTTCTGCTCCCATATCTCTGTAGTAAGCTCTGTTCTGCTCCCATATTCTGGAGTAAGCTCAGTTCTGCGCCCATATCTTTGGAGTAAGCTCATTTCTGCTCCCATATCTCTGTAGTAAGCTCTGTTCTGCTCCCATATCTCTGTAGTAAGATCTGTTCTGCTCCCATATCTCTGGAGTAAGCTCCGTTCTGCTCCACATTTCTGTAGTAAGCTCAGTTCTGCGCCCATATCTTGGAGTAAGCTCATTTCTGCTCCCATATCTCTGTAGTAAGCTCTGTTCTGCTCCCATATCTCTGTAGTAAGCTCTGTTCTGCTCCCATATCTCTGTAGTAAGCTCTGTTCTGCTCCCATATCTCTGTAGTAAGCTCAGTTCTGCTCCCATATCTCTGTAGTAAGCTCAGTTCTGCTCCCATATCTCTGTAGTAAGGCCCTGTAGTAAGCTCGGTTCTGCTCCATATCTCTGTATAGCTCGTTTCTCCCATATCTCTGGAGTAAGCTCGGTTCTGCTCCATATCTCTGTAGTGAGCTAGTTCTGTCCCATATCTCTGTAGTAAGCTCGTTCTGTCCTTATCTCTGGAGTAGCTTTGTTCTGGTCTTATAACTCTGTTTATCTAGGACTCGTTCTGTTCTCATATCTCTGGAGTAACTCTGTTCTGCTCCTATATCTATATATATAAGCTCAGTTCTACTCCATATCTCTGAGAAAGCTCTGTTCTGCTCTATATCTCTGTAGTAAGCCTCGTTCTGCTCCTATATCTTATATATAAGCTCAGTTCTGCTCCCATATCTCTGTGGTAAGCTCCGTTCTCATTCTCATAATCTCTGTATATCTTGGTCCTGCCCCCTATTCTCTGTAGTAAGCTTGGTTCTGCTCCCATATCTCTGTAGTAAGTTTGGTCCTGCTCCTTATCTCTGATAGTGAGCTCAGTTCTGCTCCCATATCTCTGTAGTGAGCTCGTTCTGTCTCCATATCTCTGTAGTAAGCTCGCTCTGCTCCCATATCTCTGTAGTGAGCTCGGTTCTGCTCCCATATCTCTGTGGTAAGCTCTGTTCTGCTCCCATATCTTGTAGTAAGCTCAGTTCTGCTCCCTATCTCGTAGTAAGCTCCGTTCTGTCTCATATCTCTGTAGTAAGCTTCTCTGCTCCCACATCTCTGGTAGTAAGCTCGGTTCTGCTCCATATCTCTGTAGTGAGCTCGGTTCTGCTCCCATATCTCTGTAGTGACCTCGGTTCTGCTCCCATATCTCTGTAGTAGCTCGGTTCTGTTCTCATATCTCTGTAGTAAGCTCCGCTTCTGCTCCCATATCTCTGTATAGCTCGTTCTGCTCCCATATCTCTGTGGTAAGCTCAGTTCTGCTCCCATATCTCTAGTAAGCTCGGTCTGCTTCCATATCTCTGTGGTAAGCTCTGTTCTGCTCCCATATCTCTGTAGTAAGTCAGTTCTCCTCCCATATCTCTGGAGTAAGCTCGGTTCTGCTCTCATATCTCTGTAGTAAGCTCTGTTCTGCTCCCATATCTCTGTAGTAAGCTCTGTTCTGCTCCCATATCTCTGTGGTAAGCTCTGTTCTGCTCCCATATCTCTGTAGTAAGCTCGTTCTGCTCCCATATCTCTGTAGTAAGCTCTGTTCTGTCCCATATCTCGTAGTAAGCTCGGTTCTGCTCTCATATCTCTGTAGTAAGCTCTGTTCTGCTCCCATATCTCTGGAGTAAGCTCGGTTCTGCTCCCATATCTCTGTGGTAAGCTCTGTTCTGCTCCCATATCTCTGGAGTAAGCTCAGTTCTGCTCCATAATTCTGGAGTAAGCTCTCTTCTGCTCCCATATCTCTGTATTAAGCTCGGTTCTGCTCCCATATCTCTGGAGTAAGCTCAGTTCTGCTCCCATATCTCTGGAGTAAGCTCTGTTCTGCTCCCATATCTCTGTGGTAAGCTCTGTTCTGCTCCCATATCTCTGTAGTAAGCTCTGTTCTGCTCCCATATCTCTGGAGTAAGCTCAGTTCTGCGCCCATATCTTTGGAGTAAGCTCATTTCTGCTCCCATATCTCTGTAGTAAGCTCTGTTCTGCTCCCATATCTCTGTAGTAAGCTCTGTTCTGCTCCCATATCTCTGGAGTAAGCTCCGTTCTGCTCCCACATTTCTGTAGTAAGCTCAGTTCTGCGCCCATATCTTTGGAGTAAGCTCATTTCTGCTCCCATATCTCTGTAGTAAGCTCTGTTCTGCTCCCATATCTCTGTAGTAAGCTCTGTTCTGCTCCCATATCTCTGTAGTAAGCTCTGTTCTGCTCCCATATCTCTGTAGTAAGCTCAGTTCTGCTCCCATATCTCTGTAGTAAGCTCGGTTCTTCTCCCATATCTCTGTAGTAAGCTCGGTTCTGCTCGCATATCTCTGTAGTGAGCTCAGTTCTGCTCCCATATCTCTGTAGTAAGCTCTGTTCTGCTCCCATATCTCTGTGGTAAGCTCTGTTCTGCTCCCATATCTCTGTAGTAAGCTCGGTTCTGCTCCCATATCTCTGTAGTAAGCTCTGTTCTGCTCCCATATCTCTGTAGTAAGCTCGGTTCTGCTCTCATATCTCTGTAGTAAGCTCTGTTCTGCTCCCATATCTCTTGTAGTAAGCTCTGTTCTGCTCCCATATCTCTGTAGTAAGCTCTGTTCTGCTCCCATATCTCTGTGGTAAGCTCTGTTCTGCTCCCATATCTTTGTAGTAAGCTCTGTTCTGCTCCCATATCTCTGTAGTAAGCTCGGTTCTGCTCCCATATCTCTGGAGTAAGCTCAGTTCTGCTCCCATATCTCTGGAGTAAGCTCTGTTCTGCTCCCATATCTCTGTGGTAAGCTCTGTTCTGCTCCCATATCTCTGTAGTAAGCTCTGTTCTGCTCCCATATCTCTGGAGTAAGCTCAGTTCTGCGCCCATATCTTTGGAGTAAGCTCATTTCTGCTCCCATATCTCTGTAGTAAGCTCTGTTCTGCTCCCATATCTCTGTAGTAAGATCTGTTCTGCTCCCATATCTCTGGAGTAAGCTCCGTTCTGCCCCACATTTCTGTAGTAAGCTCAGTTCTGCGCCCATATCTTTGGAGTAAGCTCATTTCTGCTCCCATATCTCTGTAGTAAGCTCTGTTCTGCTCCCATATCTCTGTAGTAAGCTCTGTTCTGCTCCCATATCTCTGTAGTAAGCTCTGTTCTGCTCCCATATCTCTGTAGTAAGCTCAGTTCTGCTCCCAATCTCTGTAGTAAGCTCAGTTCTGCTCCCATATCTCTGTAGTAAGCTCGTTTTCTTCTCCCATATCTCTGTAGTAAGCTCGGTTCTGCTCGCATATCTCTGTAGTGAGCTCAGTTCTGCTCCCATATCTCTGGAGTAAGCTCGGTTCTGCTCCCTTATCTCTGTAGTGAGCTTTGTTCTGGTCCCTTATCTCTGTAGTAAGCTCCGTTCTGTTCTCATATCTCTGGAGTAAGCTCTGTTTCTGCTCCTATATCTATATATATAAGCTCAGTTCTACTCCCATATCTCTGGAGAAAGCTCTGTTCTGCTCCTATATCTCTGTAGTAACCTCGGTTCTGCTCCTATATCTATATATATAAGCTCAGTTCTGCTCTCATATCTCTGTGTTAAGCTCCGTTCTGTTCTCATATCTCTGTAGTAAGCTCCTCTCTGCTCCCATATCTCTGTAGTGAGCTCGGTTCTGCTCCCATATCTCTGTGGTAAGCTCTGTTCTGCTCCCATATCTTTGTAGTAAGCTCTGTTCTGCTCCCATATCTCTGTAGTAAGCTCAGTTCTGCTCCCATATCTCCGTAGTAAGCTCCGTTCTGTTCTCCTATCTCTGTAGTAAGCTCCGCTCTGCTCCCATATCTCTGTAGTGAGCTCGGTTCTGCTCCCATATCTCTGTGGCAAGCTCAGTTCTGCTCCCATATCTCTGTAGTAAGGTCAGTTCTGTTCTCATATCTCTGTAGTAAGCTCGGTTCTGCTACCATAACTCTGTAGTGAGCTCGGTTCTGCTCCCATATCTCTGTAGTAAGCTCTGTTCTGCTCCCATATCTCTGTAGTAAGCTCTGTTCTGCTCCCATATCTCTGTAGTAAGCTCGGTTCTGCTCCCATATCTCTGTAGTAAGCTCCGTTCTGCTCCCATATCTCTGTAGTGAGCTCGGTTCTGCTCCCATATCTCTGTGGTAAGCTCTGTTCTTCTCCCATATCTCTGTAGTAAGCTCAGTTCTGCTCCCATATCTCTGGAGTAAGCTCCGTTCTAATCCATATCTCTGTAGTAAGCTCAATTCTGCTCCCATATCTCTGTGGTAAGCTCTGTTCTGCTCCCATATGTCTAGTAAGCTCAGTTCTCCTCCCATATCTCTGGAGTAAGCTCAGTTCTGCTCCCATATCTCTGTAGTAAGCTCCGCTCTGCTCCCATATCTCTGTAGTGAGCTCGGTTCAGCTCCCATATCTCTGTGGTAAGCTCGGTTCTGCTCCCATATCTCTGTAGTAAGCTCGGTTCTGCTCCCATATATCTGGAGTAAGCTCGGTTCTGCTCTCATATCTCTGTGGTAAGTTCTGTTCTGCTCCCATATCTCTGTAGTAAGCTCTGTTCTGCTCCCATATCTATGTAGTGAGCTCAGTTCTGCTCCCATATCTCTGTGGTAAGCTCTGTTCTGCTCCCATATCTCTGTAGTAAGCTCAGTTCTGCTCCCATATCTCTGTAGTAAGCTCAGTTCTGCTCCCATATCTCTGGAGTAAGCTCGGTTCTGCTTCCATATCTCTGTAGTAAGCTCAGTTCTGCTCCCATATCTCTGGAGTAAGCTCAGTTCTGCTCCCATATCTCTGGAGTAAGCTCTGTTCTGCTCCCATATCTCTGTAGTAAGCTCCGTTCTGCTCCCATATCTCTGTAGTAAGCTCCGTTCTGCTCCCATATCTCTGTAGTAAGCTCAGTTCTGCGCCCATATCTTTGGAGTAAGCTCTGTTCTGCTCCCATATCTCTGTAGTAAGCTCTGTTCTGCTCCCATATCTCTGTAGTAAGCTCAGTTCTGCTCCCATATCTCTGTAGTAAGCTCCGTTCTATTCTCATATCTCTGTATTAAGCTCTGTTCTGCTCCCATATCTCTGTAGTAAGCTCAGTTCTGCTCCCATATCTCTGTAGTAAGCTCCGCTCTGCTCCCATATCTCTGTAGTGAGCTCGGTCTGCTCCCATATCTCTGTGGTAAGCTTAGTTCTGCTCCCATATCTCTGTAGTAAGCTCTGTTCTGCTCCCATATCTCTGTAGTAAGCTCCGTTCTGTTCTCATATCTCTGTAGTAAGCTCAGTTCTGCTCCCATATCTCTGTAGTAAGCTCCGTTCTGTTCTCATATCTCTGTAGTAAGCTCAGTTCTGCTCCCATATCTCTGTAGTAAGCTCAGTTCTGCTCTCATATCTCTGTAGTGAGCTCGGTTCTGCTCCCATATCTCTGTGGTAAGCTCAGTTCTGCTCCCATATCTCTGTAGTAAGCTCCGCTCTGTTCTCATATCTCTGTAGTAAGCTCCGTTCTGTTCTCATATCTCTGTAGTAAGCTCAGTTCTGCTCCCTTATCTCTGTAGTAAGCTCAGTTCTGCTCCCATATCTCCGGAGTAAGCTCCGCTCTGCTACTATATCTCTGTAGTGAGCTCGGTTCTGCTCCCATATCTCTGTAGTAAGCTCTGTTCTGCTCCCATATCTATGTAGTGAGCTCGGTTCTGCTCCCATATCTCTGTAGTAAGCTCGGTTCTGCTCCCATATCTCTGTAGTAAGCTCGGTTCTGCTCCCATATCTCTGTAGTAAGTTCGGTTCTGCTCCCATATCTCTGTAGTAAGCTCTGTTCTGCTCCCATATCTCTGTAGTAAGCTCCATTCTGCTCCCACATCTCTGTAGTAAGCTAAGTTCTGTTCCCATATCTCTGTAGTAAGCTCCGTTCTATTCTCATATCTCTGTAGTAAGCTCCGCTCTGCTCCCATATCTCTGTAGTAAGCTCAGTTCTGCTCCCACATCTCTGTAGTAAGCTCAGTTCTGCTCCCATATCTCTGTAGTGAGCTCCATTCTGCTCCCATATCTCTGTAGTAAGCTCTGTTCTGCTCCCATATCTCTGTAGTAAGCTCCATTCTGCTCCCATATCTCTGTAGTAAGCTCTGTTCTGCTCCCATATCTCTGTAGTAAGCTTGGTTCTGCTCCCATATCTCTGTAGTAAGCTCTGTTCTGCTCCCATATCTCTGTAGTAAGCTCCATTCTGCTCCCATATCTCTGTAGTAAGCTCTGTTCTGCTCCCATATCTCTGTAGTAAGCTCTGTTCTGCTCCCATATCTATGTAGTGAGCTCAGTTCTGCTCCCATATCTCTGTAGTAAGCTCGGTTCTGCTCCCATATCTCTGTAGTAAGCTCCGTTCTGCTCCCATATCGCTGTAGTAAGCTCGGTTCTCCTCCCATATCTCTGTAGTTAGCTCGGTTCTCCTCCCAAATCTCTGTAGTAAGCTCGGTTCTCCTCCCATATCTCTGTGGTAAGCTCAGTTCTGCTCCCATATCTCTGTGGTAAGCTCTATTCTGCTCCCATATCTCTGTAGTAAACTTAGTTCTGCTCCCATATCTCTGTAGTAAGCTCAGTTATGATCCATATCTCTATAGTAAGCTCGGTTTGCTCCCATATCTCTGTAGTAAGCTCGGTTCTGCTCCCATATCTCTGTAGTAAGCTCCATTCTGCTCCCATATCTCTGTAGTAAGCTCTATTCTGCTCCCTTATCTCTGTAGTAAGCTCCATTCTGCTCCCATATCTCTGTAGTAAGCTCAGTTATGATCCATATCTCTATAGTAAGCTCGGTTCTGCTCCCATATCTCTGTAGGAAGCTCGGTTCTGCTCCCATATCTCTGTAGTAAGCTCCATTCTGCTCCCATATCTCTGTAGTAAGCTCAGTTATGATCCATATCTCTATAGTAAGCTCGGTTCTGCTCCCATATCTCTGTAGGAAGCTCGGTTCTGCTCCCATATCTCTGTAGTAAGCTCCATTCTGCTCCCATATGTCTGTAGTAAGCTCTGTTCTCCTCCCATATCTCTGTAGTAAGCTCTGTTCTCATATCTCTGTAGTAAGCTCGGTTCTGCTCCCATATCTCTGTAGTAAGCTCGGTTCTGCTCCCATATCTCTGTAGTAAGCTCCATTCTGCTCCCATATGTCTGTAGTAAGCTCGGTTCTGCTCCCATATCTCTGTAGTAAGCTCCATTCTGCTCCCATGTGTCTGTAGTAAGCTCGGTTCTGCTCCCATATCTCTGTAGTAAGCTCAGTTCTGCTCCCATATCTCTGTAGTAAGCTCCATTCTGCTCCCATATGTCTGTAGTAAGCTCGGTTCTGCTCCCATATCTCTGTAGTAAGCTCGGTTCTGCTCCCATATCTCTGTAGTAAGCTCCTTTCTGCTCCCATATGTCTGTAGTAAGCTCGGTTCTGCTCCCATATCTCTGTAGTAAGCTCGGTTCTGCTCCCATATCTCTGTAGTAAGCTCCATTCTGCTCCCATATCTCTGTAGTAAGCTCTGTTCTGCTCCCATATCTCTGTAGTAAGCTCCATTCTGCTCCCATATCTCTGTAGTAAGCTCTGTTCTGCTCCCATATCTCTGTAGTAAGCTTGGTTCTGCTCCCATATCTCTGTAGTAAGCTCTGTTCTGCTCCCATATCTCTGTAGTAAGCTCCATTCTGCTCCCATATCTCTGTAGTAAGCTCAGTTCTGCTCCCATATCTCTGTAGTAAGCTCGGTTCTCCTCCCATATCTCTGTAGTAAGCTCGGTTCTGCTCCCATATCTCTGTAGTAAGCTCGGTTCTCCTCCCATATCTCTGTAGTGAGCTCAGCTCTGTTCTGCTCCCATATCACTGTAGTAAGCTCTGTTCTCCTCCCATATCTCTGTAGTAAGCTCTGTTCTGCTCCCATATCTCTGTAGTAAGCTCTGTTCTGCTCCCATATCTCTGTAGTAAGCTCGGTTCTCCTCCCATATCTCTGTAGTGAGCTCAGCTCTGTTCTGCTCCCATATCACTGTAGTAAGCTCTGTTCTGCTCCCATATCTCTGTAGTAAGCTCTGTTCTGCTCCCATATCTCTGTAGTAAGCTCGGTTCTCCTCCCATATCTCTGTAGTGAGCTCAGCTCTGTTCTGCTCCCATATCACTGTAGTAAGCTCTGTTCTCCTCCCATATCTCTGTAGTAAGCTCTGTTCTGCTCCCATATCTCTGTAGTAAGCTCTGTTCTGCTCCCATATCTCTGTAGTAAGCTCGGTTCTTCTCCCATATCTCTGTAGTGAGCTCAGCTCTGTTCTGCTCCCATATCACTGTAGTAAGCTCTGTTCTGCTCCCATATCTCTGGAGTAAGCTCTGTTCTGCTCCCATATCTCTGTAGTAAGCTCTGTTCTGCTCCCATATCTCTGTAGTAAGCTCTGTTCTGCTCCCATATCTCTGTAGTAAGCTCGGTTCTCCTCCCATATCTCTGTAGTGAGCTCAGCTCTGTTCTGCTCCTCTATCTATATATATAAGTTCCAGTCAGTTTCCTTGTCTACGTAGTAATCCATCCTTCTCGAGTCTATGTAGTCAGCTTGCTTCTGTTACAGTATCTATGCAGGCAGGAACCTTGGTTCTGCTCCCATATCAATGCAGCTAGCTCGTTCTGTTCCCATATCTATGTACCAGCCTGTTTTTAATGCCTGTTATCGCTGCTGCTTTAATGCAGCGGCCAGAGATAATCAGGGCAAAAGCACCGCAACTGGAGGGCCGCTGCTTTGTGATTGCCCCCCAGGCTGAAAAGTGCCAGCCTGCCCCTGCATATTGGCAAAAAAAATTAAGGTGCATCTCAAAACAAAAAATAATCTAAAGTGCATATAAAGATGCTCCGCTAGTGCCAGGCAATCGTCACATCAGACATATCAGCTACTAGGTAGACATGATACTTACCACTGTTCAGTGCTGATTGACCACGTGCAGAAAGCACCGTAAGGGGATGTGAATAACCGCCTAGTGTTTATTTATGGCAATTGTTTTTATAATTGTCTATACATATTACTATACATGCTTTGGACATAATATACAGCTTTAAAGGAAAATAAAGTTTATTGCATGTGATTCAATAAAGCAATATTTGTAGAAAGCGTTTCAGCCCACTATGTATACCATGTGATTGTACTTGTGTCGTCTTATCTTGTGCTCACAGCCCTTATTTTTTGTTAATTGTTATTATATGTAATAAAAATCATGTATTGTGATTTTAAAAAAATTCAGAGTTCTCCATTTCTCTGATAGGGTAATTCAGTAATGAGTTAGGAGATACTGTATATTTTTGACCTAATTATCAGATATCTTCTAGAATATGTTGTGTTATATTACATAGGAGCAGTAATCGTGACACCGAGCTCACCTTGCTGATATCTGAGATGTCAAGAAATCTTTCTCCACTGGGAAAAATCTTCCCAACGTTATTCACTGTAGAAAGAGAGAACATGACTTATAGAAGCTGTGCAAGAAGACCATAGTGGCTTCCTTCTGGAAACAGCGCCCAACCTGTCCATGGGTTGGGTCAGGTATTGCAGCCTGGATGCATGACGTGCAATACCAGCATTAACCTACACAGGTGAAACCAGAAGTTTCCATCCACTATATAAAAGTATATATATATGCATGTTTGTTAGGATTACCGTAATTATTAATAAATGCCAGAATAATGAGAGAGAATGTTGTCAGGCATTTTTATTTCTTACTGCAAAGTCAGAAGTTTCCATCCATTTCATTAGTATTTGGTACCATTACCCTTAACCTGAATGCCTTGGGTCAGACGTTTGGGATCTCCTTCCACAAGCTTCTCACAATAGTTGGTTGGAATTTGGACTCATTCCTCCTGACAAAACTGGTGTAACTGATCCAGGTCTGTAGGTCACCTTGCTCGCTCCGGGCTTTTCAGATTTGCCCATAAATTTTCAATAGGATTAAGATCAGGGCTTTGTGATGGCCGCTCCACAACATTGACTTTGTTATCCTTAAGCCACTTTGTTACCATTTTGGCAGTATGCTTCAGATCATTTTCCATTTGGAAGACCCATTTCCACTCAAGCTGTAACTTCCTGACTGATGTCTTGAGATGTTGCTTCAGTATTGCCACATAATCTTCTTTTCTCATGATGCCATCTACTTCTACTGTGAAGTGCACCAGTCCCTCCTGCAGCAAAACAACCCCACAACATGATGCTGCCACCACCGTGTTTCACAGTGAGGATGGTGTTCTTAGGCTTCTAAGCTTCTCCTTTTTTCCTCCAAACGTAACGATGGTCATTATGCCCAAAAAGTTAAATTTTAATTTCATCAGATCACAGGACATGTCTCCAAAAATTAAGGTCTTGTGTGCGTTTTCAAACACTAATCTGTCTTTTTTATGCTTCTTTTAAAGTAATGGCTTCTTCCTGGCACTAAACTGGTTGGTTTCAATACCATTTGCAAGTTGAGCTAGCTTCCTTACTGCTTCTGGGTCTCTGTGCCCAAGATGTCTGTGCCATACATGAATACAATTCTTATGTAGATCTAGCACTGTACACTCTTTCTTTGCATTTTAGCTGATAAAGTTCATCTTGGATTTTTGCTTCTGCAAAAGTGTGACCCTTCTTTGAGATGATGCAGCTGTTATCTCTAAAAGTAACTACATGCCGCTTTTGCATGAGCTTCTTTACTGATAGAAGATTGCTTTCAAGGCTGGGAACATAGAGAACATCCTTTTTTGGGATCTTTCTGCTTTGTGCTGAGGAAACTGGACAGTGGAGGTAGCCGTCTCCTACTCCTTCTGAAGTCATATAGTGACCATCAGCTAAGATGACCTTTTCTGACTTGCTTTCATTAAGGTCAGTGAAGAAATCCTCGCTATTTGTCATATGACTGATTGCACCAGAATCTATACACCATATATGCTTTGCAGATGGGCCTGTACTGGCATTAAATGCAGTTTAAACACATGCAGACTCTTCATTTACAGCTGTTTTAACCCTTTGATGACTGTTGTGCTTTTTAAACTGACTCATTCTTGCTTTTCAAATTCTGCAGTCTGCTTTAAGGTGGCCGGGCTTTTTGCAGACAAAACATTCACAAGTTTCTCTTAGATTGCTCTTATCTTTAGGGAAATCCTGTGTCTTTAATGCTGTTTCTGCTCTGGATTCATTACTGCTGCTTACATGCTGTGTTTTTTCTCTTGAATTCATCCACAAGTTTGTCTTTAACATACTCTAGTGTCAGCTCAACATCCGGCCCTGCATCTAGTGCAGTCACCAGTGTGTCATAACTCTCTGGAAGACCACTTAATAGAAGTGCAGCAACATGAAAATCTTTCATTTTTTTCTCCAATACCCCTAAGGTGCTCCACAATCTCTAGTGTGTTTCTTAAATAGTCCTGCATACTCTCTCCATCACTTTGCTTAGAGTGATACAGCTTTCTTATGAGATAAAACTTATTGCTTAGATTTCATCTTTCATGCACTTTCTGTAACTCATCCTACATCTCCTTTGCAGTTGCACACTTGCATATATGCACAATCTGCTTATCATCTACACTGAGGGAGATCGAGCTTTGTGCTTTCTGATCCTTCTCTAGCCAATCATCTGGTAATGGATGAGGCACTTGTTCCTGAGCATATTTCCACGTACCTTCTCTTATGAGCAGCATCTTCACCTTGAATTTCCAGGACTGGTAGTTCTGGTTAGTGAGGCTTGGCACTGGGAACTTGACAGGATTGCTGCTAGTGGACATCTTCTCTGTTGCTCTGTGTTGCTTTTGCCCTGGGCTTCTGTTGCTGTGTTACTCTGGGGTTCTGTGTCACTCTGGGCTCATAACCTGTTGGCAGTGGATTACTCACAATACTCTCCAAGCGTGTGACAACAGAACTTGTTTATTCATGAACAATCAGGAACAATATATGATAAGCTTAATAGATCAGGAATAAATCATTTGTGTGTCTATCTGTGCATCATCTACAGCAGGCTGCTTCTCTCATACACAGACACAGGAAAAACAGGAAATACAGTCACATGCTCTTCCTGTGGGAGCCTCTGGGAGTTTTTTTTTGTTCTAACTTTATGAACAGCATACAAATCTAGCAACTGAACACTCATAGACAGGAATGGAGTTGTTGCACCAAACATATTTCAACAGTTACACCTCTAGGCCCTACCTAGAACGCCAATATCCAGGTCCTTCAAGGCATTCTCCACCTTTTGATAAATCTCGGATCCTCCTGTGAAGTCCAGCTGAATGATCTTGGTTTTTCGTCCAGTCTCTTTTTCTACAGATAGAAGAAATACAGGAGAATTAGGTGAAATCGCTTGGCATTGGATGTCTTAAAGCGGTTTCCACATCTCGGATATTCATGGCAACCCATGTAAATATCTGATACATGTAGGTCCCACATCTATCCTGACATGGGTCCCACCATGCGTTTTAGGGGTGGAGAGGTGGCTGCATGTGAAGTGCTCTCCATTTACCATCCGAGCAGTCGCCATTGCACCAACTGTTGGACGTAGTCATCCATCTTGCATCTACTGTGGATATTGACTTGGTATCTTGGGTGGGAACTTTTTGCCACTTACCAATCTCCAATGCAACTTTCTGTAGTTTCTCCATAGTCCGACTGATGAGGACAACATCGAAACCCCTCCTGGCCAACTACAGAGAAGAGGCAGAATGGTGAGACCCCTATAAGCTGTGGATAGCCTGCCTGACCTCGGGCTACTGACCTCCATCGCGTAGGACTTCCCGATTCCATCAGTCGCTCCAGTCACCACTATGGGAGGAATGAAGGCTCCATTGTTACATGTGATATATTGTTTTACTTCTTTACCGATATCATAGTCTCTGCTTAATGTCAGTGAATGGAAACTCCGTGATCGAGTCACGTACTAGTAACTGGATATGGCCGCCCTACAATACCAAAGGAATGTTTGGGTTCTCCACCCTTGGATACAGGGCCGGCGTCAGCACCCGGCATACCCGGGCAAGTGCCGGGGCCCTGAGCAGGCGGGGGGCCCACTCGCCGTCGGGCACCCCGGCGCTTGTAAGCGGAGGAGAGCCGTGTCAGCGCCGCCACTGGCCCCCCCCGCTTGCTCAGGGCCCCGGCAGCAGCTGGCACAATACTTACCTCTCCCTGTGCTTCCGCTGCTGCAGCTCCTGGCTCCAGGGGGCGCCTGCGCTTCCTCTCACAGCAGCGCCGCTGAATAACATCATCATTCAGCGGCCGGCTGTGGCAGAGAGCGCGCGGACGCCGGACAGGTGAGATGTGATGTGTCTATGTGTGTGTGTGTCTGTGTGTATCAGTGTGTGTGTATGTGTGTCGACCCGCCACCACAATTGTGGGTTACCAGGGCAATGGGTACTCAGAGCCGAGCCCATGGAAGTCTATGGGGATTGTCACAGGTAGCGGTGGCTCGGTCTGTGGCCCTAGCGGTCTGGCGTATGTTGGGGGAATATTTACAGGGGATAGATATATTTACAGTTCGTGACGCCACCTGTAGTCTCTGGTAATTTGTACCAGCGCTGCTGTAGATCTCTGAGGGGATGGTGATGCAGCTAGATGTCGGGTCCCCTACAGGTGGGACTCTTCCCTCAGGTCGGTAGTTAAAGCAGGGTTGTGCAGGCATGCAAGTAAATAACTCAGTCTCACACGGTCAGCGTCTTTCCATACCTTTACTTGTAAGATGGTAAGGCAGGTCCCAGGGAGGCTGATGGGGTTGATGGAGGATGAGCTTTGAGGCAACGGCTAAGCAAGTTAGGGGCCTCCTTTACTGTCCAATGTTGATGAGTCCAACCAGCCTGAAGCGTAGTTCCCTCTATAACTCCAGCTATTCCAAAGCTGTTCTGCCCGGTCAGTTTTTGTGGTCGGAGCCTTCCTGTGAGAGAGCTGAGTTCCTATTCTTGCTGATCAGGCTCAAGGTTCTCACTCTCCCTGACCCCAGATACGTACTGACTCTTCAGGGATGCTTGCCACGACCTAAGGTCCGATAAGCCTCTGGTTTTCTTACCACTCAGCGTGAAGCTTTAGTGATCCTTCGGTCCCCAGTGACCGGTTACAATGTGCAGGTATCCTATACCTATGGCACTTCTCTGTTCTCTTCCACTTTGCCCTTCGATTTGCTCAACTCTTAATAGATATCTCAGTCCGTCCTCTAGTGGGGCACAGCTCTGACCAGGCTGAGGTGAACTGGCTCACCTTTACTGGACTCCACTTTCTGAACTGCACAAAGACTGCACTTCCTCACTCCTTCGAGTCACTGACTGAACTGAACTCAGACTACTTGGCACTCCCCTCCACACCCCTGGTGGGTGTGTCCGAAGTGTACATGATATCATGAAGAGCCCTTAACCGTTACCTCTCCACTCATCCTCCTGGTATTGTGTACCAGGGCTACACATTTGTAGTGCGGTGTTTTGTGTGTGTGTGTGTGTGTGTGTGAGAGAGAGTGCTTGTGTGCTGCGGTGCTGTCTGTGTGTGGTGCTGTATGTGTGATGGTGGTGGGGGAGGGCAGTGATGATGTTGATGGGGAGGAATTGATGATAATGGGGAGGCAATGATGATGGGGAGGCAATGATGATGGGGAGGCAATGATGATGGGGAGGCAATGATAATGATGGGGAGGCGATGATGATGATGGGCAGGCATTGATGATAATGGGGAGGCAATGATGATGATGGGGAGGCGATGATGATGATGGGCAGGCATTGATGATAATGGGAGGCAATGATGATGATGGGGACTCGATGATGATGATAGGCAGGCATTGATGATAATGGGGAGGCAATGATGATGATGGGGAGGCAATGATGATGATGGGGAGGCATTGATGATATGATGGGCAGGCATTGATGATAATGGGGAGGCAATGATGATGATGGGAGGTGATGATGATGATGGGGAGGTGATGATGATGATGGGGAGGCAATGATGATGATGGGGAGGCAATGATGATGATAATGGGGAGTCTTTCCACAGCGCTCTCTCCTGAGCCGTAACAGTGCAGTGCGCAGCGCAGAGGAGAGCTCCATATTTTGTATGGAGCATTATATGGGGACCAGTATGCTGTATGGAGAATTATATTGGGTCCAGTATTCTGTATGGAGCATTATTTTGGGTCCAGTGTTCTGTATGGAGCATTATATGGGGGATGGGGGGTTGACATCCTGCATGGGGTATTATATGGGTGATGAGGGGGAGACTATGTGGTGCCCATAATATTGTATGGAGGACTGTACTGTCCAGTCTGTACTGTGCGCTGTGAGGATTCGGCGGTTTTTGAGCTATTGTACTATTTACAATAGATATCACTCATGTAATGGAAGAAGTGAAGTATTTGGCATTGTACTGTACCTATATTTCTCTGCAGTATCTGTGCATCATGAATCGTGGTCTGTGTTAAAGGGGCCCACTGAGGCTCTTTCGCCCGGGGGCCCATAAAAACCTGGAGCCGGCCCTGCTTGGATAGATGTTATATTTGGAGGTCTCACATGACAGCTGCGACTGACAGAACAGGCATTACCCAAACTAACCTGAAGGAGGCGCCCAGGACCAGATCTGATTTATTATTCATGTGTGGGTTTGTATGGACTGTCACAATGAGGACCAGCGGCACTAACACCACCGACCTGTTATTGATGCCAACACTGCTACTGTGGGCACTCTGACTGGCACTGGTACTAGAAGCACAGATGGGGCATGCTCTGTCTGGTACTGTTACTCCAGATATAATAGGGGCATGCTCTGTCTGGTACTGTTACTCCAGATATAATAGGGGCATGCTCTGTCTGGTACTGTTACTCCAGATATAATAGGGACATGCTCTGTCTGGTACTGTTACTCCAGATATAATAGGGGCATGCTCTGTCTGGTACTGTTACTCCAGATATAATAGGGGCATGCTCTGTCTGGTACTGTTACTCCAGATATAATAGGGGCATGTTCTGTCTGGTACTGTTACTGGAGATATAATAGGGGCATGCTCTGTCTGGTACTGTTACTCCAGATATAATAGGGGCATGCTCTGTCTGGTACTGTTACTCCAGATGTAATAGGGGCATGCTCTGTCTGGTACAGTTACTCCAGATATAATAGGGGCATGCTCTGTCTGGTACTGTTACTCCAGATATAATAGGGGCATGCTCTGTCTGGTACTGTTACTCCAGATATAATAGGGGCATGCTCTGTCTGGTACAGTTACTCCAGATATAATAGGGGCATGCTCTGTCTGGTACAGTTACTCCAGATATAATAGGGGCATGCTCTGTCTGGTACAGTTACTCCAGATATAATAGGGGCATGCTCTGTCTGGTACAGTTACTCCAGATATAATAGGGGCATGCTCTGTCTGGTACTGTTACTCCAGACATAATAGGGGCATGTGTGTAGCCCTGGTACACAATACCAGGAGGATGAGTGGAGAGGTAACAGTTAAGGTCTCTTCATGACATCACGTACACTTCTGACACACCCAGCAGGGGTGTGGAAGGGAGTGATTTAGTCAGTCAGTTTTCCTGTCCTTGGACAGAGTAGACGTGTCCAGTTTGAGCCTGTCTTCAGTTCAGAACGTGGAGGCTGGTACAGGTGGTCTAATTCACCTTAGTCTAGTCAGAGCTGTGCCCCACTGGAAGAAAGACTGAACTAGCTATTAAGAGTTGAGCAAATCGAAGGGCAAAGTGGAAGGAAGATTATTGGAAAAGTGCGTTTGGCTTGGAAGAGTCCTGTACATTGCTACCGGTTACTGGGGACCGAAGAATCAAGCCCCTTATAGTCAGTACGTAACTGGGGTCAGGGGAAGTGAAGACTTTGAGTCTCTGCAGGACAAAATAAGAATTCAGCTCCCTCATAGAAAGACTCCTAACACTAAACTGACTGGGAAGCACAGCTTTGGATAAGCTGGAATCATAGAGGGGACTACGCTTCAGGCTGGTCGTACTCAGCTTCATTGGAAAGTAAAGGAGGCCCCTAACTTGCTTAGCTGTTGCCTCAAAGCTCATCCTCCACCAACCCCATCAGCCTCCCTGGGACCTGCTTGAACATCTTACAAGTAAAGGTATGGAAAGACGCTGACCGTGTGAGACTGAGTTATTATTGCATGCCTGCACAATCCCTACCTAACTCTCGATCTGAGGGACCAGTCCCACCTGTAGGGGACCCGACATCTAGCTGCATCACCATCCCCTCAGAGATCTACAGCAGCGCTGGTATAAATTACCAGAATACTACAGGTGGCGTCACGAACTGTATATAAATCTATCCCCTGTAAATATTCCCCCCAACATACGCCAGACCGCCAGGGCCACAGACCGAGCCACAGCTACCTGTGACAACCCCATAGACTTCCATGGGCTCGGCTCTGAGTACCCCATTGCCCTGGTAACCCACAATTGTGGTGGCGGGTCGACACAAAATACTTGGCGTCACGAACAGGATCCGAAACTTGCAGCATTGCGAGCCCTGTGTGCCTGTGGAGTGTTTTGGTGAAAAAGACTGTTGCTATTGTTTGGCGCCAAATACCGCCATATTTGCCGCCAGATTCGCGCCCTCAGGCGCTGGAGAAGAAGGTGGGCGTACCTGAAAGAGCGCGCAAAGTCTTGGACACGCCCCCGGCTCTGACTCAGCGGCAGGTCCTGCAACAGGAAGTGAACGCTCTGACATCAGAGCGCCTGCGACGAAGGTCCTGTTCCCACTGCGGTGCCTGTGAAGTAGCAGCATCTGAAACCGGTAGGCTCCGTTTAACCAAGGGGGCGCTAAGATGTCACAACAACCGGCTGACAGTGCGGCCCCGGCCGGAGGCCCCAATCCCGCACCGTCTGGTATTGTAGCGCCAGATGGGGGCGCAGGCCCTGCACCCAGTCCGGTAGTCCCGATCATGCCACTAACGCTCCCATATATGCCTGGGGCGAAATGGCTTCCCCAATACAGCGGTGGGCCAGGCACATTAGCAGGCTTCAAGCGGAAGTTATGCAGCATCCTAGAAATGTACTCCATGCCTGAGAGACAAAAAGCTGCTGTGCTAATAGGGCAGCTAACTGGCGCTGCTGAGAGGGAAGTGGAGACTTGGGATACCGTTGATCAGGAGTCGGTACCTGCGATCTTCCTTAAGCTGCATGCCATATTTGAAGACCGCACAGAAACGGATCTCCGGATGGCCTTCTATCACTGTTCACAACAGCCAGGTGACAGCATCCGGGACTATGCTTGCCGACTACAGGGAGCCCTGAGAGCCCTCAAGCAAATTAACAATTTAAATGCTATCGACGAGAATAGAATGCTGAAAGAACAATTTATACAGGGATTGAGATCCCCAGAGGAACGCAGAACTGTAAATTGGTGGTCCTTAGATCATCCGGATGCTACCTTTGATGCCCTAAAGGACATGGCAATAAAAGGGCTGCGGCCCCTGGGCAAACCTGAGGTGGCCACCCAACATCATCAGGGTGAAGTCACTCTGGAACCGGCAGTAACCCCCTGTTCCCCGCTAGTGGCAGAAACCAAAACGCAGGTGACACCTCCTAGTGAATTGGACTGTCTGCGCTCAGAGGTGCGCCAGCTGACTAAAAATCTGGCTGCTGTAATGAGTGCCCTGCAGCTGCGGAAAGAGGAGGAAGGAAAGATCTTGTTAGCTGACTGCCCAGAAGACGTCCCGTGGATGCACCGGAGAAGAAAGAAGACGTCGCCCCCCCGGAGGAGGACAACGCCACCCCCAGGAGCAACCTCTGATCAACACCCTTCTCGTCGAGAGATCATCTGTTATCGCTGCAACCGGAAAGGTCATCTGTCTACACAGTGTCCTTTAAACGGGCAGAACCTGGGTCCAAGGGCCAACACCCAGGAGAATACCCGTCAGGCCCCCTAGACTGGAACCGCAGGTATGTGGGCGGGCGACCCTACCTGTCCATTATTCTAGATGGTATTGCTGTTCCAGCATTGTTAGACACTGGGTCCCAGGTGACCCTAATACCTGATGCTCTATATACCAAGTACTGGTCAATGGACAGTCTTAAACCTCCGAGCCTTGACTTTACTGTGTATGCTTCTAATGGTCTTCCTGTAGAAGTACTCGGAACAAAATGTGTAGATGTAAAGGTGGGCAGAGAGGAGTTGAAAGACCAAGGGCTTCTGGTAGTAAAGACTGTAAATGAGGAGAACGGTTTAAATATCATTTTGGGTACTAACATTATCGGTAATTGTTTGGGAGAAGTTGTGTTCTTGCTCCAACAGCTCGCTGAGATTGCCCGACCAAGGCAGAGAGGAGTAATCCAAAGAGAGATCCGGGCCCTGGTGTGTCAGCAGCAAGCGAAGCTTACCGACGGCGAAATTGGTAATGTACGGGTCACTGACTCAGATCCTATTGTGATACCCCCAATGAGTGAAATGATCATCTGGTGCAGGGCAGCCATAGGTCTGAGAGGACAGAACTACCAAGCTGTAGTAGAACCCCACCATTCAGAACATAGACCTACACTTATGACTGCTAGAGGAGTAGTAGAGGTGGTGAATGGAAGAGTACCGGTACGGCTTCTCAATTGGGGAGATGATGAGGTAAATTTACCCCGTTATGCAACCATTGCTAAACTTCATGCTGTTGATAATAATTCTATTCTCCCGGCTGAGTCCTTAGACTCCTGTCAAATAGAGGAGGACAATGACCCAGCAACCCAGGTGGCGGAGTGGTGTCAGCAACTCCATGTTGGGACGGACACCACTCCCGCTCACCAGAAGCAAGGGTATTACGGGTGGTGCAAGAGTACGCCCAAGTGTTTAGCAAAAATCCACTTGATTTTGGGACAATTAAGGGAGTACAACATCATATCCCTACTGGCAGTCATCCTCCCATCAAAGAGCGGTATAGGCCCATACCTCCAGCTCATTATCAGAAAGCTAAAGAAATGTTGAATGATATGAAGAAAGCTGGGGTGATAAGGGATAGTTGTAGCCCCTGGGCAGCCCCTCTAGTTCTGGTTAAAAAGAAAGATGGTAGTATGAGAATGTGTGTGGATTACAGGCAGGTGAACCGCATAACACACAAGGATGCATACCCGTTACCACGTATAGAGGAATCATTAGCTGCTCTGAAAACGGCTAACTACTTTTCTACCCTCGATCTGACTAGTGGTTACTGGCAAGTGGCTGTGGCTGAGGAGGATCGTGAGAAAACGGCTTTCACCACCCCAATGGGGCTCTGTGAGTTCGACAGAATGCCGTTTGGGCTCAGTAGTGCCCCAGGAACATTTCAGAGAGTGATGGAAAACTGTCTGGGACATCTCAATTTTGAAACCGTGCTGCTATACCTAGACGACGTCATCGTGTATTCCAAGACTTATGAGGACCATCTGAAGCACCTGGCAGAAGTATTCGAGTCCCTGTCCAGGTACGGGATGAAATTAAAACCCTCAAAATGCCATCTACTCAAACAGAAGGTACAATACTTGGGGCACATCGTCAGTTCGGAAGGAGTAGCGCCGGACCCAGAGAAAGTCACTGCCATCCAGAAGTGGCCGGAGCCGAAGAACCTTAAGGAAGTGCGACAGTTCCTGGGACTAACGGGTTACTACAGGAGATTTGTGAAAGATTACACGAAGAAGGCAGCTCCTTTACAGGACCTCCTGGTAGGACAATCCTTAAAGAGCAGAAACCCTCCCTTTAATTGGGGTAAAGAACAGGCTGAAGCATTCCAAAAGATGAAAGAGATCCTGACAGGTGATGAGATCTTAACCTATCCTGATTACAGCCAACCGTTCCTGTTGTACACCGACGCCAGTAATGAAGGGCTGGGAGCAGTTCTCAGTCAGAAGCAGAATGGCCAAGAAAAAGTCATCGCTTATGCTAGCAGAAAACTCAGGCCAACGGAGAGGAACCCGGAAAATTATAGCAGCTTCAAGCTGGAGTTTCTGGCGCTGGTCTGGGCCATTACTGAAAGATTTAAGCACTATCTGGCCTCCAATAAGTTCACGGCGTACACAGACAACAACCCGTTAACGCACCTGGAAACCGCCAAGCTGGGTGCCATGGAGCAGCGATGGATGGCCCGGTTGTCCAATTACCAGTTTACTATCAAGTACCGGGCAGGTCGAAAGAATGCTAATGCTGATGCGTTGTCCCGAATGCCGCATGACTCTGATACGGAAGAAGAATCGGACGACCTGGAAGAAATTGAGCTACCTGCGTTCCATCGAAATGGGGTAGTCCACGAGCATCGAGTCCACAGAAAGCAGTATGGTGCAACATTAAATCCTTTACCCCATCACAGCTGGAAAGAGACTCAGGACAGTGATCCAGTGGTCAGCCGCATCAAGGAGTTGTTAAGACAGGAAGGCTCCTCTCTGGAAAAGGATGCACCTATGTCAGCCAAGCTCCTGTGGAACGAGAAAAGCAGGTTGTTCCTATACCGTGAGAAGTTGTGCAGAAGATACGTCAACCCCAGAACCCATGAGATGGTCTGGCAAATCGTGGTCCCCAAGGCAGACGTCCCAATGGTGTTGGAAGCGTACCACGATCAAGCAGGACACTTTGGCTGGAGAAAGCTGGAGACCCTGTTGAGATGCCGGTTCTACTGGGTAGGGATGCGCAGCTCCATCGAGAGGTGGTGTCGGAACTGTGGACCCTGTGGTCTCAGAAGAAAGGACTACGGAAGTCAGAAGGCCCCCCTGCAACCTATCCGGACGACTCGTCCCCTGGAGATTGTGGCCCTGGACCACGTCAAACTGTCGCCGAGTAGATCTGGATACTCATACGCCTTGACCATGGTGGACCATTACTCCAGATTTCTGGTGGTTGTTCCAGTGAAAGACCAGACCGCAGTGACGGCCGCGAAGACCTTTCAAGCAAGCTTCTGCAGACCGCATGGGTATCCCGAGCAAGTATTAACCGATCAGGGACCTGCTTTCGAAGCCGATTTATTCAAGGAATTCTGTCACATGTACGGGTGCAAGAAAATAAGAACAACACCATACCACCCTCAAACCAACGGTCTTTGTGAAAAGATGAACCATATTGTCCTTGACTTGTTGAGATCCATACCGTTGGAAGACAGGAATCGATGGCCGGATTTACTACCTGATTTGGTTGATTTGTATAATCATATACCTGTAAGCTCAACTAACTGCACTCCCGCCTATCTTATGAGAGCAAGGCCCGGAAAACTACCAATGGATCTAGAACTTGGAGTGGTAGAACCGGAGGCAGACGACGCCGTGGAAAACTGGGACATCAATCGGCAAGAGCAATACAGAAGAGTACAAATCTGTGTAGAGGAAAGTCTTAATAAGGCACGGGAGAAACAGGAAGATGTTTACAACCGAAATGCTCCTGCCAAGCCTTTGATGCCTGGAGAGGTAGTATTAAAGAGAAAGAGGAAGATGCACAAATTGGATAATCAGTGGGAGCAAGAACCCTACGTCATACAAGATTCTAAATATGACAACAGAAAAGTTTGTGTCGTCAGTAAAGACGGAGGAAGAACAACAACCACTGTGTCCAGAGATCATTTGAAATTGTGTCCAGAACACTTAAAGAGTTGTGAAAAGAACCCTGTCCTCAATCAAGGAGAAAGAAAGGAAGAGGTCCTACACACAGATCTGGGAGATTTTCCTGCGGATTGGCCCCGACTGGGAGATGCTGTGATAATTCCAGTGTTGCAGTTTTATCAGCCACAAGAGGAAGTTTTACCTCCAGTTGTGCCTGTGGTGCCAGTTGAGCCCGCTCAGGAGTTACCCATCCCAGCAACACCTCAACCTGTGGAACCTCAAGATGGATCATCTGAAGCAGCGCCCCATACTATGGGATCCCCTGGTGAAGCTGACTCACACCGCCCAGCCATCAGTACGCTTGCCAGATCCATAGAAAGATTAAGGCAGTTCTATAGTTTGCCGTTACGCAGTGCAGACAGATCGCAACTTGATATAACTGAAACTACACCACGTAGATCAGAGAGAATCACAAAAGGGAAATTACCCATTAGATATCAGCAGTAGTTATAACGAATTAATGTGAATACTGTAAAAAGTCTATATATATATATGTGTTTTTCCCTATTATGTCTTTGTTTTACAATGGACTCAGAGGCTGAGGACTGAGCCAGCCCAAAAACTGTATCCTGTAAATAGTTGCACTAAAGTGCCTTTTTAATGGTTTCACATGAAACCTTGACTTACCTCTGAACCAAAAACCCGTGTGGTGTGGCACTGAGTGAGGTCTGCATTTGGATGTCCTGCAGCCCACCCAGGACCTACGTTGAAGGTTTGGTGCGGGTCCTTCACAAGAATACTGTATATTTATTGAATGCTATTTAATATTTGTATTTCTTTATAATGTTATTGTTCGCAACATTCAAGATATCCTCACCTCCCGGATGGGACGAATTACTGTTATTGTTAATATTTTCATGCATAAACAAAAATGTCTCTTTATATTTTACAGCCCGGAGTGCTGTCGTTTACCATGGGGGAATGTGTAGCCCTGGTACACAATACCAGGAGGATGAGTGGAGAGGTAACAGTTAAGGTCTCTTCATGACATCACGTACACTTCTGACACACCCAGCAGGGGTGTGGAAGGGAGTGATTTAGTCAGTCAGTTTTCCTGTCCTTGGACAGAGTAGACGTGTCCAGTTTGAGCCTGTCTTCAGTTCAGAACGTGGAGGCTGGTACAGGTGGTCTAATTCACCTTAGTCTAGTCAGAGCTGTGCCCCACTGGAAGAAAGACTGAACTAGCTATTAAGAGTTGAGCAAATCGAAGGGCAAAGTGGAAGGAAGATTATTGGAAAAGTGCGTTTGGCTTGGAAGAGTCCTGCACATTGCTACCGGTTACTGGGGACCGAAGGATCACTATTAGCTACAAGCATAGTGAAGAGAAAACCAGAGATTTACCGGACCCTAGGTCGCGGCAAACAAGCCCCTTATAGTCAGTACGTAACTGGGGTCAGGGGAAGTGAAGACTTTGAGTCTCTGCAGGACAAAATAAGAATTCAGCTCCCTCATAGAAAGACTCCTAACACTAAACTGACTGGGAAGCACAGCTTTGGATAAGCTGGAATCATAGAGGGGACTACGCTTCAGGCTGGTCGTACTCATCTTCATTGGACAGTAAAGGAGGCCCCTAAGTTGCTTAGCTGTTGCCTCAAAGCTCATCCTCCACCAACCCCATCAGCCTCCCTGGGACCTGCTTGAACATCTTACAAGTAAAGGTATGGAAAGACGCTGACCGTGTGAGACTGAGTTATTATTGCATGCCTGCACAATCCCTACCTAACTCTCGATCTGAGGGACCAGTCCCACCTGTAGGGGACCCGACATCTAGCTGCATCACCATCCCCTCAGAGATCTACAGCAGCGCTGGTATAAATTACCAGAATACTACAGGTGGCGTCACGAACTGTATATAAATCTATCCCCTGTAAATATTCCCCCCAACATACGCCAGACCGCCAGGGCCACAGACCGAGCCACAGCTACCTGTGACAACCCCATAGACTTCCATGGGCTCGGCTCTGAGTACCCAATTGCCCTGGTAACCCACAATTGTGGTGGCGGGTCGACACACATGCTCTGTCTGGTACTGTTACTCCAGATATAATAGGGGCATGCTCTGTCTGGTACAGTTACTCCAGATATAATAGGGGCATGCTCTTTCTGGTACTGTTACTCCAGACATAATAGGGCATGCTCTGTCTGGTACTGTTACTGGAGATATAATAGGGGCATGCTCTGTCTGGTACTGTTACTCCAGATATAATAGGGGCATGCTCTGTCTGGTACTGTTACTGGAGACATAATAGGGGCATGCCCTGTCTGGTACTGTTACTGGAGATATAATAGGGGCATACTCTGTCTGGTACTGTTACTGGAGATATAATAGGGGCATGCTCTGTCTGGTACTGTTACTGGGACATAATAGGGGCATGCTCTGTCTGGTACTGTTACTGGAGATATAATAGGGGCATGCCCTGTCTGGTACTGTTACTCCAGATATAATAGGGGCATGCCCTGTCTGGTACTGTTACTCCAGATATAATAGGGGCATGCCCTGTCTGGTACTGTTACTCCAGATATAATAGGGGCATGCTCTGTCTGGTACTGTTACTCCAGATATAATAGGGGCATGCCCTGTCTGGTACTTTTACTCCAGATATAATAGGGGCATGCTCTGTCTGGTACTGTTACTCCAGATATAATAGGGGCATGCTCTGTCTGGTACTGTTACTTCAGATATAATAGGGGCATGCTCTGTCTGGTACTGTTACTCCAGATATAATAGGGGCATGCTCTGTCTGGTACTGTTACTCCAGATATAATAGGGGCATGCTCTGTCTGGTACTGTTACTTCAGATATAATAGGGGCATGCTCTGTCTGGTACTGTTACTCCTGATATAATAGGGACATGCCCTGTCTGGTACTCTTACTCCAGATATACTAGGGCATGCTCTGTCTGGTACTGTTACTTCAGATATAATAGGGACATGCTCTGTCTGGTACTGTTACTTCAGATATAATAGGGGCATGCTCTGTCTGGTACTGTTACTCCAGATATATTAGGGGCATGCTCTGTCTGGTACAGTTACTCCAGATATAATAGGGGCATGCTCTGTCTGGTACTGTTACTCCAGATATAATAGGGGCATGCTCTGTCTGGTACTGTTACTCCAGATATAATAGGGGCATGCCCTGTCTGGTACTGTTACTCCAGATATAATAGGGGCATGCTCTGTCTGGTACTGTTACTGGGACATAATAGGGGCATGCTCTGTCTGGTACTGTTACTGGAGACATAATAGGGGCATGCTCTGTCTGGTACTGTTAATGGAGACATAATAGGGCATGCTCTGTCTGGTACTGTTACTTCAGATATAATAGGGGCATGCTCTGTCTGGTACTGTTACTCCTGATATAATAGGGACATGCCCTGTCTGGTACTGTTACTAGAATAATTGGGGGAAGCTCTGTCTGGTACTGTTTCTCCGATATAATAGGGGGATGCTCTGTTGGGGACTGTTTCTTTGGGGTTTTAATTTGGGGCATGCCCTTTTCTTTGGGAATGTTTCTCCCCGAATAATAGGGCAAAGCTCTGTTGGGATGTTTCTAGAATAATAGGGGAGCTTTTTTGGTACTGTTACCCCGAAATAATAAGGGGGATGCTCTGTCTGGTACTGTTTCTGGGGAAAAATAGGGGGATGCTCTGTCTGGTACTGTTTCTCCAGATTTAATAGGGGCATGCCTTTTTTTGGTACTGTTACTAGATTTTAAAAAAGGGGGGGGCCTGTTTTGGTACTGTTACT
>JARQOD010009815.1:0-29804 GCA_033576555.1 Oophaga sylvatica
TTTTTATTTCCAAGGGAAACAGGAGAAATTGGACCCAAAAGTTGTTGTCCAATTTTTTCCTGAGTCGCTGATACCCAATTGTGGGGTAAACATGTATTGGCGCACGTCGGGGCTCAAAGGGAATAGTGACTTTTTGGGGATTGCGACTTTGATGGAATGGTTGGGGGCGTCTGTCGCATTTGGAGAGCCCCTGATGTGCCTAAACGGGGGAAACCCACCACAAGTGACCCCTTTTGAAAATAGACCCACAGGAACTATTAGTGTGTGGTGAGCACTTTGAACCCGAAGTGCTTCACAGAATTTAAACGTACGTGTAAAAAAAAAAAAATCCTTTTTTTTTTTACAAAAAAATGATTTTTTCGCCCCATATTTTATTTTTCAAGGGAAAGGAGAAATTTGGGGACCCCAAAAGTTGTTGTCCAATTTGTCCTGAGTACGCTGAACCCAAATGTGTGAGAAAAACGACTGATGGGTCCGTCTGGGCCGGAAGGGAAGTAGTGACGTTTTGGATTGAGACTTTGATGGAATGGTCTGGGCGATGTCGCATTTGGAGAGCCCCTGATGGCCTAAAAGGGAAACCCCCCAAAGTACCCCATTTTGGAAAACAGCCCCACAAGGAACTTTCTAGAGTTGTTGAGCCTTTGAACCCCTAAGTGCTTCCACAGAAGTTTATAACGACAGCTGTAAAAATAAAAAATCCTTTTTTTTTTTACAAAAATGATTTTTCCCCCCAATATTTTTTTTCACAAGGGTAAAGAGAAAATGGCCCCAAAAGTTTTTGTCCAATTTGTCCTGAGTACCTGATACCCAAAGTTGAGAAAACGACTGTATGGTGCACGTCTGGGCCGGAAGGGAAGAGTGGCGTTTTGGATTGCAGACTTTGAGAATGGTCGGGGGGGGGCGTCGTCGCATTTGGAGAGCCCCTGATCGCCTAAACAGTGGAAACCCCCCACAAGTGACCCATTTTGGAAAATAGCCCCAAAGAACTTAACTAAAGTGTGGTGAGGCTATGAAGCCCCAAGTGCTTACAGAAAATTTAAAACATACAGCCTTTTTTTAAAAACAAAAAAATATTTTTTTTTTTACAAAAATGTTTTGTCGCCCCGTTTTTATTTTCCCAAGGGTAACAGAAGAAATAGGACAAATTGCCAAAACTCTTGGGGTCAGGTCGCTGATACCCTTGCGGGGAAACTACGTTTGGGCGCAGGCAGAGCCAAAGTGAAGAAGCACCGTTTGATTTTTCAAACCCCAGAATTGGCGGGAATTGAGATCGACGCCATGTCACATTTGGAAGCCCGATGTGCCTAAACAGCAGAAACCCCCAACTAACTCCAAAATAACCCCAACTACCCCTAACCCTATCCCAACCTAACCACAAACTAACCCAACACACCCCTTACCCAACCCAACCAAACCCTAAATAACTTTACGCCATCCTAACCCTACTTTAGCCGCAACACTAACCCTAAGGGAAAATAGAAATAAAACTTTTTTTAATTTTTATTATTTTTCCCTAACTAAGGGGGTGATGCAGGGGGGTTTGATTTATTTTATAGCGGGTTTTTGTGATGGCAGTGTCACGCTAAAAGACCCTTTTTATTGCAAAAAGTAGTTTTTTGCATCACCCATTTTGAAGCTTAATTTTTGCATATTTTGGCCCACAGAGTCATGGGGTCTTATTTTTGGGGACGAGGTGACTTTTTATTGGTACCATTTTGAGCACGTGACATTTTTGATCGCTTTTTATTTCCATTTTTGGGAGGTTAGAATGAACAAAAATCACAATTCATGAATTTTTTTGGGGGGGGTTTTACCGTTCCGGTGTGGTAAAATTGATAAAGCAGTTTTTTTCTTGGTTAGTACTTATGGCGATACCTATTTATATTCATTTTTTTTTGTTTTGCGCTTTTATAGAATAAAAACAATTTTATATAAAAAATATTATTCTTGCATTGCTTTTTCTGCGAGCATAACTTTTTTTTTTTTCGCTAATGATCGTATGAGGTCGTTTTTTGCGGACAAGGACGTTTTTTAGGGTACCATGTTATTTAATCTGTCTTTTGATCGGTGTTTATTCCATTTTTGTTCAGCGGTTTTGATAAAAGCATTGATTTTTTGCTTAGTTTTTTTTTTTTTTTTTTTAAGGGTTCATAAAAGGGGTTAATAGTGGGCGTTTTTAGGGGGGGTCGTTACGGACGCGGCGTACCAAATATGTGTACTTTTATTGTTTGTTTTTTTTTTTACAGGAAGAAATGAATTTATGGGGAATATATTTTTTTTTTTGATGTTTTTTTACCACTTTTTATTTTTATTTTTTTTACTTTTTTACTTTGTCCCAGGTGGTACTCACAGTTTTTAGCAGATCGCTGGTGTGACAGTGTGACAGCACTCGTCACCAAGGGGACGCTTGGCATCGCTGCGGCTTCCTCTGCGCCTCTCTCAGCAGGCCTGAGGAAGCCGCCTCCCGCAGGACCCCGGCGCCATCTTGGATTCGAGGACCGGGGGAGGACGGACCCTCGGAACAGCGCGACAATCGCGCTGCTCTGAGGGTCTCAGGGGGGCGGCAGGGGCCCCCTGCCTGCGCGATCCCCCCTGTGCCCCGGGGCCACACCGCGATCTTTTGATCCGGTGTGGCTGGGGTTAATGTTCCGGGAGTGGTCCGTGACCGTCCGAAATAGTGCTGGGTGTCGCTGTGATATACAGTGACCCCGGCGGCGATAAACTAGCTCCCCCCGGGAGCGAGCTGATCGCCTAGGACTATTCCGCCCATGGGAATTAGGTCCGGGTCAGGAGGAATGTCGTTGATGGAGAGAGGGTTAAAAGCTCTTTGCCATTTATGCCCAAGCTTTTATTACATAAACCTCCTGTAATATAAAATTGTCCTCCTCTTACTTATTACCCCGCAGGTTTGTGTCATCTGAATATTGAAATACTACTCTGTATGCCCCCTACAAGGTCATCAATAAATATGTTAAAGAGAAGCGCCCCAAATGGACCCTGTGGACCCCTGTAACCTGACCCGTCCGATATGCTCCTTAATAACCACCCTTTGTTTTTCTACCGAGCCATTCTTAACCCACTAAGGCCTCTTTCACACTCCGTTGTGCGCCTGACGGCGCCCCCCCGGATTTTTTCCGCAGCGCCGCATGGCATCCAGAAGAAAACCGGATGCGCCGCATCCGGTTTTTCATGGATCCTTTTACGGATCCGTTTAAAAACCGGACCCTCATCCGGTGTATCCGGTTTTGATCCGTTGCCGCCGGAAGGCCGGATCCGGTTTTTTAAAACCCCTTTTTTGGGGTTCAAAAAATGATTGGTACTGTAATCCTATATATACATGCTCCTAATCCCATCTTTGACAGGTTGTAGAGGAGCAAGTGCAGGTTGGAGAGGAGCAAGTAGCAGTGATTGGCGAACATGGATTCATTTCGGCAATTTTAAGGAATCTTGTTGATTTTACTGAGAGATGAATCGATTGAGGTTTATAGTTCGGGAAGGAGCGAAAGTTTGAGGAAGCGATTAGGCGTCAGCGCCTGCGAAGACACGAGTATGTGGACCACCCCATCACGGCCAGAGATTAACCGTGGTGTTTTTCAACACGAACATGGAGCTTCGACAAAATAGACAAGTTTTTTGCCTATCTGCAGTGAACAAAGAAAAACTTTGATGATTTGTGGAGGGGTTGGAGCCAAATTAAAAAATCGGACACCTATGTCGGTTTCTCGATATTCCAGCGGAGGTCTCATGGTGACATAAGGAAAACATATGTATTGGTCTCTTTGATTCAGAACTTGTAATTTTATCATTAATTTACATCACAGGCCAACTAGGAAACCTATCAGTAGGCCAAAATTTAGTTATAAAACAGTGTTTTCATTATGTTCTTTTTTTGGTCTCTCCAATAGTTATAGCGAGTTCGGTATGTATGCGTGTTTCGAAAAATTTGTATTTTTATTTGTTTTCAGATTTCTGGCAACTGGCGAAACTCTTATCGCTCCATTTTCAATATCGGCTGGGAACTCCACACTTGGGAAATAAAGTATATTGTCGTCTCTGTGGGATAGTTTGGTGGAGAATTTATTCCAAGCCAATACGAGGGGGTGGCTTCAAATAGCGGACCAGTTTTTATGCTCTGCCAGTTCCCCAATTGCCTGGGTCCGTTGATGGGAAAGCAATCCGCTTCAAAGCCTAAAGGAACGGATCAGAATTCTTTAACTAAAAAAATTTTTTCCATGTCCTGAGGCTTTGCAGTGGGCTACAAGTTTATTGCGGGGGCATTGGGTTCTTATGGACGGTAAATGACTCCCAAGTCTTTAAACTATTGCCATGGGCCTAAAACTGTATGGAAACAGTTTTCAGTTTCCCCCCCCAGGCCACTGCCTCAAACCTCGGCCCACGATGCCATTGTTTGTGTGGTGAGAGGCATTCCACTGTCAGAAACCTATTGAAGCCGTACGCCGAGAAGATTAACAATACAAAGCGGGATATTTAATTCCGCCTCACAAGAGCCAGGACGGATGGGGAGTGTGCTTTGGCATTATGACTGCAAAATGGCGTGTCCTTTTGACTGCAATTAATTGAAGACCGGACCGTTGTGATGTTGTTAAAGCGTGCGGGTCCTACATAATTTTGTCCTAACCGGAACCTTTTTTTTATGGGGCCCACAAATCAAGAAACAACTTTGCACGACTACGCAACTTACCCTCGCATCGTGCGGTTTTTAAAAGAGGGGGACCGTTTGGCTCATATTTGTGTCCCGGAAGGTAGTGTTTGACTGGCGGATGCAGAGTGTGAAAAAATGTTTGTTTCTTTTAAAATTTTTCTTTCCCCAATTTTAAATTTTTAAAAATTTACTTGTTACCTTTTGTGTTTTCTTTCTGTAACCTTTTAGCCATTGTTGGTCCATGGCTGTTTTGTTTTAACAAAAGTTTTCACATTTTCTCCCAAAAAGTTACTCGTAGGCCAGGTTCCCCAAATCCAGTCCTCAAGGCCCCCAAAGGTCTTGTTTTCAGTATTTCCTTTGTTTGCTCAGGTGATAATTGCCTCACCTGAGCAATATAAAGGAAATCCTGAAAATCTATTGTTTTGGTGGGCTTGGGATGGAGGGGGAAAAACCGGTTACAATGTACAATTTTTTGGAAAAAGGCGACATTTTTTTAACCAAAAAAAATTTCCCTTTTGCAAAAAAAGTGTACTTGTAGGCCTGGTTCCCAAATCCAGTCCTCAAAAGGGCCCCCAAAGGTCTTGTTTTCTTTTCTTTGTTTGCTCAGGTGATAATTGCCTCACCCGAGCAATTAAAGGAATCCGAAAATCTGATATGTTTTTGGTTGGGCCTTGAGGACTGGGGGGTAACCCAGGTCTAAATGTACAATTTTTTGGACAAAAGGCCAATTTTTTTAACCAAAAAAATTTCACCTTTTGTCAAAAAAATGTACATGTAGCCATGGTTCCCCAAATCCAGTCCTCAAGGCCCACCAACAGTCTTGTTTTCATTTTTCCTTTGTATTGTCAGGTGAAATTGCCTCACCTGAGCAATATAAAGGAATCCTGAAAAATCTATTGTTTTTGGTGGGCCTGAGGATGGAGTAGGGGAACTCTGTTGTAGGGTTCACATTTTGTGTAAAATATAAATATTTGCATAATACACAACCGGGAAAAATTTGGTAAAAAGGTTGCATTTATGAACCTTTTAGCCAAAGTTAGGTGTACCGTATAACAAAGTTAAAACTTAAAATCCTATAAAAAAAACAGCAACAATTTCCAAAAATAACAACTATTTATTGAACCAATTTTTATTTAATATAAATATTATGAAATGAGGGGGCATTTTTTTTGCCCAATTTTCCACGATTTTTTAATAAACTTTATTTATTGTAAAAATATATTTTTAGGATAATTTTGTTAATTTTTTTTTTTTTTTTCAAATTTATTTTTTAACAAAAACTATTTACACACAGCCTAAGGTCAGGAGGTGGGGTGGAAATAAAAAGCTGGAGGGGCTGCGGGACACTTCGACCGTGGGAGTGTGGAGTGCGCCGGATGGTGTGGGGAAGGAACAGGAAGAGGTGGGGGTGGAAAGAGTAAGGAAGCAAGGCAGAAAGGTGGTGGTGGTGGAGTGGAGGGTTGGGAGAGGGGAGGTGACATGGTGGCAATTGGAAGGGGGAAGGGATTGGTTGAGGTAGGGTGTGGTTGGGGTAGGTGGTGGTAGTGGGTAGGTTGCGTCAGTGTGCTCCCCACGAAGATCGTGCGGTTGCACATTCTACTTTCACGCTGAGTTGTGTTTCTTTGTGTTTGGCAGTTAGGAGTTAATTCGCTGGCTTGTTTGGGACG
Organism: Oophaga sylvatica; assembly: GCA_033576555.1. Lineage (NCBI taxonomy): Eukaryota > Metazoa > Chordata > Amphibia > Anura > Dendrobatidae > Oophaga > Oophaga sylvatica. Next base: position 6,331 of record JARQOD010009815.1, read on the forward strand.
GGTGCAGTATTCTCCCGGTGCAATTAATTATTTGTTAATTGGTTTTCCCCTTTAAATCTCTGGTTGTCTGTTTTGGGAGCTGCCATGAAATTCTTCATGCAGACCACAGATAGGTTGATCTGTATAGACTAAGTTAAAGGCTCTTAGTTGTTTTAAGTCACCTTGTTTTAAGTTTAATATCCCCAGATCATTTATGTTCCTTCTGGTTTGAGTGTGTATGCAATCTGTGTTTTTCCAGTATGTTTATATTTCTAACGTGTATTTAGCAGGATCAACCCATATCCTTTGGTGGTAATCAGAATCCTTCTTATTATGATTACAGGGTTCGGGACGAAGGAGACAGGGTTAGGCTGGGATTGGACCTCTGACCATTATCGTACCTCCAAGGTGAGGGATTAGTTAGGCCCCCCAGTTTAGAGTCAGGTTAGACCCCGGTCCCTTCTTTCTGTGCAGGTATAAGTCCTCAAGATTAACCTGGTTCAACGGATATCGTGCAGGTAAATCTATTCTTTTTACTGCTGAGTTGAAATCTTTTGTTGTATAGAGTGTTGTTCTTTTAAGAATAGTTTACTGACATGTACACATATCTAAGAGCGTGACATTTCACTGGCCCAAAAATTTATTCCCATGCCATGGATCCAGTACCCAGTGGTCGCAGTTCAGGGATTATCCATGGAGTGACGGACATTAAGTCCAAAGTTTTGCTCCCCGGAGCAAACCAATTTGAACCTAAAGTGCTCTCCCGGACAGTTCCCTGGTTGGGCGAGAAAATTTTTTTTACTTCAGGGAAGCATGTAAATTGTATTTTCGGCTTCGGCCCGAATCTGGGAGGAGGGCAGAAGTGGGAATTGTTATTCGCCCAACAAGGGGACCCTCAACCTGGGCATTTTCCCTTCCTCCGGGATCCCCGGCTTACATCAGTAGATCGTTTTTTTACTGCCCTGGGTTTGGTATATGAGACCAGATCCGGTCTCTCTTGTGAGACAAAATTATAAGAAAGAGGGAGACGCCGGCGGAGAATTTGCTTCTGAGTTCCGTAGGGGCCACAATATCAGTGGAAGCCCAGCTTTAGGAGCCAGTTTTGTCAGGGCTTTCGACAAGTTAAAGGACGTTTTGGTCGTATGATTCTCCTCCTCCTGGAGGCTGCTTGGCCCTGGTATCCGTACTGATAGACGGCTCCGGAGAGGTGCGAGGTAAACTCCGCCCCTGTTGTTCTCCACCACTACTAAGTCCCTTATGTTGAGTTTTCCCCCTTTTCTGTTCGGAGGAGCCTTGCGTTGGAGGGACATCCCCCTTTCGTAGGAGGGGATTGGCGGTACCCGAAGGACTAGAAGGGTTTTTCGCGGGAAAGAGGGGGAATTTTGTTGGGGGTGTCCGTCCCGTGCCTTGTTGAGAAGAAGTCGCCGAAAACTGTTAATCCCGGTTGTTGGTGGACGACAACCTGGGATATGTTATTTCGTCGTGTTCTTTCAGTTCCTTGTAACCATGGAAGGGGGTGGTTTGGTCGAGAGTGGAGGTTTTTGTTTTCTTGATAGGGGTGGGGGTAATTGGTTGGCTCAGTTTGCTCAGGCTCAAGTTGAATTGAGTGTATTGGTCAAACCGATCCCTATATTCTCCATTGACGCCGGCCTCTCGCCAAGGTGCTTTGTTCAGAGGTTTCATAAATTGACCTTCGGGTAGGGGCAATACATAGGGAACTTTATTTGTTATGTTTGGAGGGTTACCTACTCCTATGTTTGGGATTCCTTGGTTGGTTTAAACATAACCCTGTGTTTAATTGGGGATCCGAGAGATAAAGCCAATGGGGTAGTTTTGCAAAATACTGCATGAAACAGCATCATGCGGTCGTGCCTATAATTGCCTCCTTTTTTGGAGGACTTTGGGGATGTGTTCTCGGGAGGGGTGTCAGGAGTTGCCTCTCATCCGTGTATGATGTCTATTAATTACTTCCTATGCTAAGTTACCTAAAGCAGGTTTTTAATTTTGGTCCTGAGAGGGGGAGGCTATGAAAGATTTATATTTCGGAAAGTTGCCAAAGGGCTTTGCCTTCTCTTCCCCAGTGGCCGCGGGGCTTTTTTGAAGAAAAAAGATGGAGGCCTACGCCCTTGCTTGGATTTCCGCGAATTAATGATTACTGTTCGGATCGTATCCACTCCCTCTGATTCCTGATCTCTTCAATCAAATTTTGGCGCCAAAAAGGTCTCTAAATTGGATCTCAGGGGGGCGTAAAATTGATTGGTAAAGAGGGGGATGAGTGGAAAACCGGCGTTTAACCGCCGGAGGGACATTATGAGAACCTTGTATGCCTTTTGGCTGACTACTGCACCAGCAGTTTCCAACATTTTGTTAATGACATTTTTCGTCATTGGTGGGCTGTTTGTGGTCGTAATATTTGGTGACTTTTAATTTCTCGAGATTTGTGTCTACAGGGATGGAGACAGGTGTTGCAGATCTTGCGAGGCAATAAACTATACGCCAAAACTGGAAAAGTGTGTATTCGCCGACAGGAATTCATTTTTTGGGTTTCTGGTGCAGCCTCCGGTTTCCGTTGGACCCTGAAAGGGGAGCGTGCTTGAATGGGTCAGCCAGAGGATCTTAAGGCTCGCAGCGTTTCTGGGTTTGCAAACATACCGGAAATTTATTTGTATTTCTCATCTGTTTCAAACCTCCACGAATGACAAGAAAAGGGGGACGGATTTTTCAAATGGTCGGACAAAGCTTGCCAACTTTTTCTCTTTGAAAAAATGTTTTGCTTCGGCACCCTTTTTCATCAACCAATGCATCACAGCCGTTCGTTGTGGGGTGGACGCTTTGACGTAGGGGTGGGTGCAATATTGCCCCCGGGTCCGTCCCCTGGTAAATGGCATCCGTGGCTTTCTTTTCTAAGAAATTTGTCGTCCCCCCCGAAAGGAATTATGATATCGGCAATAGGGAATTTTGGCCTTAAGTTGGCTTTTGAAGATGGCGTCACTTTTTGGAGGGGGCGTCCACCCGGTCACCCGTCATTACGTCACGAACCTGCTGTATTTGGAATCTGCTAAGCTTGAATTCCAGACAAGTCGTGGCTTGTTTTTTACCGGTTTAATTTTGTTGTCACTTATGCCCTGGATTAAGAATGTTAAGGCGGAGCCTTTCTCGCGTTTTCCCAGGGGCCGGGAAAATGGATGACCCGATTCCTACCTTCAGGAGGGGGTGGTAGTGTCGGCTTATGTTCTGAGCTTGAGGGGGAGGTATTGAGGTTCAGGGGGACGCCCCTGAGGACCTCCAGGGAGATGTTTGTCCCAAATCAGTTGAGACAAAAGGTTATTGAGGCACTCTAATTCTGCTTTAGCAGGCATCCCAGGGAGTAAGGCCTTTAGATTCTTTCTCCCCCGGTTTGGTGGCCTAACTTAAAAAGATGTTTTTAAACTTTTGTCGCGTCCTGTGGGTTTGTGCTCGTCTAAGGACCCCTCATACCCGTCCGTCTGGGCCCTCTTACCCTTGAAACTTCCGGAGCTCCATGGACTCATTTGTCTTGGATTCATAGGACCTTCCTCAGTCGTCAGGAAGATGTCATACTGGTGGTTGTTGACAGGTTCGTAAGATGGCCATTTCATTGCTCTTCCTGCCTCCCTAATGCTAAAACTCTGGCGCGGTTGTTCTTTGGGGAGATTGTGGCTTATGGGTTGCCTTCTGATGTGGGTCAATAGGGGGTCTCTTTGTGTCCAGTTTTGGAGGGCTTTTGTTTACGTCGGGGATGCAATTGTCTTTTCCCGTTTTCTGCGACCAATGGTAGACAGAGCGTCGAATCAAAGCCTAGAGACTTATCTTCGGGTTTTTCTAAGAACCAGGAGGACTGTTTCTTCTTGCCCCTGGCAGAGTTCGCTCTTAACAACAGGGGAGCGAGTCCATGGTAAATCCCGTTTTTTTGGGGATAGGTTTTCACCCCAGTTTTGTACTTTCAATGGGGGGGGGCCCTTTGGGGTTCCTGAGGGGGGTTTCTCGGTCCTTGCTTCATTGGAGAGGTGTATTGAATAATTGGTGTTGGGGAACCGTTTAAAAGTATGGCTGATGGAGGAGAGTTTCTGGTCGATCTTAATGTAACGATTGGATGGTTGTCTACCAGGAATATAAAACTTAAAGTTCCCTCCTGAAGTGGGCCCCAGATTCACGGGCCGACGGATCGTTCCTAATTAACTGTGGCATTTCGTCTGGACCCCTCTACGTTTAAAATTCTAATGTGTTCCACCCAAAATCATTCTTAAGAGGTACGTGGCACCTATACCATCACCTCTACCTCTCCTCCAGTGGTGGTCAATGGTTAACTTGGAGTTTTCAAGTGCAAAGACATTGACCACGTCGAATGCCGGGTCCCTTCAGTACTTGGTGCATTGGAAGGGGATGGTCCAGGGAGAGGACTGGGTTCCTGGTTGACTTAACGAGAAGTTTGGTGCGGGACCTTCCAAGAATCACCCGGGCAAATGGCCCTGAGGGTCCGGAGGCCCCTCGTAGAAGGGGGGTCTTCATGTGGCATCGCCACAAGATCGTCGCGGTTGCACATTTGATTCTCACGCTGAGTTCTTTTTCTTTGTGTTTGGCAGTTAGGGAGTTAATTCGTCGTGTCGTTTTGGGACTGGGGCGTATTCCCCGGCGGGAATTAATTATTTGTTATTGGTTTCCTTTAAATTCTGGTTGTCTGTTTTGGGAGCGCCATAAATCTTCATGCAGCCACAGTAGGATTGTATCGTTAACTTTAGTTAAAGACTCCTTAGTTGTTTTTAAGCTACCTTGCTTAGAGTTTAATTCCCAATCTTTTATGTTCCTTCTGTTTTTTGAGGTGTATGCAAGTCTGGTTTTCTCCAGTTTGTTTATATTTCTAACTTGTATTTAGCAAGATCAGCCCATATCCTTTGGTGGTAATAGAATCCTTCTTAGGACTGATTACAGGGTTCGGGATGTAGGAGCGGGGTTTTAGGCTGGAGACTTGGACCTTGAACCATTATCAGTACCTCCAAGGTGAGGGATTAGTTGGACCCCAGTTTAGGGTCGGTTGCCCCGGTCCTTTCTTTCCTGTGACAGTGTATCAAGTCCTCAAGATTAATCCGAGTTCAAGGTATGTGCAGGTTAAATCTTTCATATTTACATGTGTGTTGCTAATCATATGTTGTATGAGTGTTGTTCTTTTAAGAATAGTTTGACATTACACATTCATAAACCCCCGTGACGTTGCTGTACTGGGATGACTGGAGTTGGGGAGGGGGGTTGGTTATGGGGAGGTGGTTGGAATTGGGAGGTTGTGGGACCTGGGGAGGTGGCTGGTATTGAATAGGAGGGGGGGAGGGAGGCAGGGGTGGAGGGGGGGAAGATGTACGGCGGCTGTAGGGGAGGAGGGGGAGGAACATGGGGTGGATTGAGGATGGGAGAGGAACCTCACTAGAGAGTGTGGCAGTGTGCATCCATAAATCTGCGGTCAGAAGATAGCGGACTATGGCTCGCAACCGACCTAAAAAGCTGTGGTTCGGTGATGCTCTTGCCCTAAACCACATTTTCCCAGAAGTGTCGATGTGTAGCCCAGCTGCGCTTGGTGCCCCAATGTACCCGGAGGATCATGAAAGGTAATTCCAAATCACCTGTATTATTAACCTTCACATTTCCCAGAGCCACCAGAGGGAGCCCTTTAGGTATATAAGGGTTGGAAAGACGTAGCAGTAGCTTTTGGAGTAGATTTCCTGTCAGAGCCTTTGCCAGCAGCCATTCTAGTTTTGGTTTACTCAGAGAGCGACTGAGAGAAATTACCTCAGAACTGTGACTGTAGTTCCCTAGGGAAGTGGAAAGTGACTCTCGAAGTGAGCATGAAAAAAAATCAGTCTGAGGGAAAGTCCGATACTACTTTGGACAGGCCTAAAAAGAAGTGAAGGAAAGGAACTGCAGTATTTGTAACATCGGTCAACTGAGTATTGGTAGAGAGCGAGCGTGCCGACGCTTGGAGACGGTGAAGAGAAGGAAGCGACGACTATCTGTTGTGCTTATGTTAAAGGTGTGGAGTAGGCGACGGAAGTGGAAAAAGGGAAAGGAAGTGATGAGGAGTAATAGCAACGATAGTGACTCCACCTGCACTACCGCCCGGGTCCGCGCTTGTAGTACCTTCACGGTAGGGGAAAAACCGGAGACCCTGCTGGACTTCAAGTCACAGAGGGGCCCCAAAGTGTGATACGTACCGGGGTCAGGAAAAAACAGGAGTCTAGCAGGACGCTGCATAAAAACTTAGTTCTGTCCAAAAAGGTCCACCACAATGTCAGCCGGGGTAGCTGTTTCCCGGAGTTAGGCTTTGTTTCATGCAAGGCAGAAACCACACGATAAAAAAAGGGGAGGAGCCCTAAATTACTCAGTGGATTATGGACATGCATCCTCCACCCTGACGGCCCCCGGGCGTGCCTGCAACTCTCACAGTAAAGGTACAGAAAGAGACCGTCTTGTGTTGTCTGCATTATTGTCCTTCGCCCCTGCACCGCCATTTACCCGAGGGGGCCCGTCTCACCTGGGGAGATTAACACCTTGCGCCCAATAACAACCCTCAGAGGATTCACCCTCAGCGCGGTCACCTGATCAGAACCACAGGTGGGTCACGAACATTTAATTATCCCCTGTAAATTTTCCCCCTTTAGTGAGCGCCCCCGGAACGGACCCCAGCTGTGTACCCCGTGACATCCCCCAGTGAAGTGAACGGGCCGGTTGCCCCGGAACCCAAAGCCCTGGTACGTGCGATCATCTATTTGAGTCACGAACAGGATCCGAAGCTCGCAATATGTGAGTCCTGTGTGCCTAAATGGACTGTTTTGTGCAAAAAGACTGGTTGTGTTGTTTGATTTTTGGCGCCATTTTCCGTCTTTTGCCGCCATATTTGGCCCTGAGGCGTGTGAGAAGAGGGGCGTGTTTGTGGGCGTCCCAACTGTGGCGCGAAGGATGGGCGCCCTGTCTAAATGTTATTACAATGTCCGAGCCTGCCCCACTGCAAGAGAGATCCGCCTCCTTTCACCTCTATGTAAAAGAGAAAGCAAAAGTCCCGCCTCCCGGAAAAATCCATTGTTCCAGATGGGAAATACGTCTGGCCTGGATGAGAGGCGGAAGGACAGGATCCTTTGTGGGGAATGGCGGTGCGCGGACCCTTCCCCGAAAAGTGCGGCCTGACCGAACCTTCCCCAGGCGGGAGACGAAGAAATGAATTACGTGTTGAGAAGTGGTTGCGGTGCTGAGAATAAGCCCGCACCGCGCAGGATGAGGCGAGCAGCAAGCTGGCGGCCCTGAAACGCGGCTGCTTGGGGACCCATGTTCCCCTCAAGATGCGCAAATGCCCCCGGGCCCCCACTGGAACCCGGCTGAGGAAAACCGGAGGCCGGCCCCAAAAGAGCTGACCTGCTCCCCCGGGACGCGGCGGGGGGGAAGGAGGCTGAGGGGCCCTGCCCGGACCAGAATCCCAGAGGTGGAACAGAGGCCGCAGCGGAATGCAGTCTCCTGGTAGGGACGACGGAAGGAATCCTGCCTGATGCAATGGAGATGATTGGGAAGAGATGGGTACCTGGCACGTGGAATAGCCGCCCAGAAGGAGAAGAGTGGCGACAGGGAGCTTGAGGCGCAGAGCAGGAGCAGGAGAGGCGCGCAGCTTGCCAGAGGGTACGGGGAAAGACTTGCGAAAAGGAAACGTCAGGCGAGACAAAGGTACGTCCGGGAACCGCGGCGCCAGGGGGCCATTAGAGACTTCAAAAACCCGGGGGGCTGGGGGTTATCCACGAACCAGGCCTGTACCAGGAGGTTTTGTTAATGCAGAGATGTGGTTTCACCTGCCGAGGGGCCCCGGGAAGGATCTGCTTATTGGGGATATTGTCACCTAACGCGGCCTGGGGCTTAAGGGGTGGTATGCCCGAATGTCTCCGAGTCAGCACCCCGTCCTGAAGCCGGAAAGAACCCCGGTCTCAGCGTCCAAGCCCAGCCACATCAGCGTCCGGCCGCGCCCTGCATTTATCCTGCGCCTATTCTGCAAAGCAACAGAGGCAGCGATTGCTAGTGGGCCCCCAACTGGTCACTGCAGCAATGCGTACCATTGGAAACGCTGCAGAGCGTAGCGACTGCACAGCGACCCCTATTGAGCAAACCCTTACTTAGTGAGGCACTGTTAGGCCTCCAGGAAGTCGCAAAGAAAAATTTTAAACGAGAACTGTAGCTCCCGACACAGGTAGCAGGAACGATCTTTGTGATGCGTTCCAGAGGCACCGCTACTTCCGCCCCAGGGTTGGAAGGGCCACTATGTTTCAAGAAGAATATTGGACCCAACGGGTTTACTGAACTGTACAAAGTTGCCAAAAGAAGCACTTTATTGAAAATGTTTATGTGATAAGTTTACTTGCGAAGTAGTATACCCCAGTTGGGTAATGTGAAAGTGTATTGTGGTTATGTAGAAATGTGATTTTTCTTAGTTTCTTGTTTTGAAGGACTGCGTGCTGAGGACTCTTGCACCAGAATGTAAATGTAAATATTAGCACTTCGGTGCTCCATCTGGTTTACGGAAGCCATCCTACCTTGAAGCAAACCCGATGGTGTGGCCTTATGGGTTTCTGCAGCAGAGAAGTCCTGCAGCCCACCCAGGCCACCGTGGGGGTTTGGTAGGGTCCTCACAAAAAAATCCTTATTTATTGTGTGAAAGCATTTGAAATTTTCTTTGCTAATTGTACACATTGTAACTTTTGAAGTATCCTTCCTCCCCAAGGGTTAGTTTTGTTTATTGTTAGTATAAAAAAATTGTTTTTTTTTGCTGGGAGTGCGAAAAACTGGGGGGGGGATGTGTAGTCCAGTGGCTTGGTGCCACATGTACCCTGGAGGATGATAAAGGTAATCACAATCACCTGATATTCATTAACACTTAAATTTCCCAGGACCACCAGAGGGAGCCCTTTAGAGTATTAAGGGTGTGGGAGACGTAGCGTGCTTTGGATAATTTCCTGTCAGAGCCTTTAGCCAACAGCCTTTGTTTGTTGGTTGTACCTCAGGAGAGAGCTGAGAAAGTTACCCAGAAGGGGTGAGTAGTTCCTAGGGAAGTGGAAAGTGACTCTCGAGTGAGATTGAAATCACGACGGAAGGTCCTGATGCTACTTTGGACAGAGCCAAGAAAAAGTGAAGGAAAGGGAACTGCGTATTTGTAAATCGAGTCAACGAGGTATTGTTAGAGAGCGAGCGTTGCGACGCTTGGAGGCGGGAAGAGAAGGAAGTACGACACTGCTGCTTGTGCTTATGTTAAAGGTGTGGTAGGCGACAGGAAGTGGAAAAAGGGAAAGAAAAGGGGTGATGAGGAGTAATACAACATAGTTACCTCCATCTGCACTACCAGAAACCGGGTCTGACTTGCTAGTACCTTCACGGTGTGGGAAAACGGGGGCCCTGTGGACTTAAGTACAGAGGGGCCCAAAGTGTATACGTAAGCGGAGTCAGGAAGAACAGGATTCTAGCAGGACACTGCAGATAGAGACTTTTTTGTCCAAAAGAAGGCTCCACCACAATGTACCGGGGAGCTTTTCACCGGGTTAGGCTTTGTTTCATGCAAGTCAAAACTCACACTATAAAAAGGAAGGAGGGCCCCCAGTTACTCAGGGATTCTGGACAGCATCCTCCCCCTGACCCTCCCGGGACGTGCCGCAACTTCACCAGTAAAGGGGACAAAAGAGACCGTCTTGTTGTGTCTGCATTATTGCTCCTTCGCCCTGCAGCCATTTCCTGGGGCCAGTTCCTTGGGAGACAAAACACCCTTGCTCCAATAAAACCCTCAAGGATTCACCCGCAGCGCTGGTCACCCTGTAGGAACCACGGTGGCGTAACGAACATTCTATTATCCCTGTAAATATTCCCCCTTTAGTGAGCGCCCAGGCAACGACGAGTTGCTACCCGTGACCCCATAAAGTGAACGGGGGTCGGGCCGAGTACCCCAAAGCCCTGGTACGTGCGACTCATCTTCACCTCACCAACTGGGAGGTTATCTGACTAACGCCTGCGGCAAAATTGTTTCAGAAGCACCTTAAACAGTTTGGAAAGATGGTTATAGCAAGAACTCGGGGGGCATAGTTCTTTTCCCACCCCTCGACGCTGCCGCCAGTACCCCAGTGTCAAGGGGAGGGCAGAAGGGTGGGGTAAAGGGAAAGCTATATCCTGACCAGCAATTCATGTAAGCAGCCAGCCATGCTGCTCCAGCGCTGGTGGAGGGGCAGCGGGATAACTGTGTGGGGAAGGTGGGAAGGTGCAGATATGGGGGTTGGTCGAAGTGTCCCTCGGTGTCGGTTCTCCTGAGGGATGTCTAGAAGGCGCCAAATCTGCGGGCGCCCCAGTGCTGGTACCGTGTGTGGAAGAAAAAAAAATCAAATTAATTACAGTGTGGAATGGCCCTGGCTGCAAAAAAAAAAAAAAAAAAAAAAACATTTTCTGGTAATTTTTACCTTCTGGTGACCTGGTTTCACGCAGGAAGCCAGGCCGTGCGTACTTGTACTTCTCTGACGTCCTGAAGAACCACTCGGGGCCCGCATCTCCTTTTAAACCCTTCTTAAAGCGATCCCTCACAGACCGCCACCGCTTCAAATTCCTCCCTGAAACAGAAACACACTTGGTTATTATACAACATCAGTGTTTCCCAAATTCTTTCCTCGTGTCCCCAGAGTTCAGTTTCTTATTTCCATAGTGTTTCACAAAAGGAAATCATGAAAAATAAACGTGGGTAAACACTAGGCAGAATTTTGGAAAAAAAACCCTTTTTAAGTGACAACATAAAACTATACTTCGGAATTTAGTCTGGACCTTGGTCGAGGTCCCCCCAGCTTGCAACATTCCCGCTGTACTTCCTCCCAGGCCTCTGTAAACAATTTGATTGAATGTGGGCGGTCCCCCATGTTCCACAGCGGCCCCCTTTCTGGACCAGATCGATCATTAGCCTACATCCAGGCCCTCCTCTGAGTCCCGAGTCGGGAGCACGCTGGAAGCCTTGTAAATTAAAAAAGACAAAAAAGAAAATTAGCAACACATTTTTGTAAAAAGTCTAAATTATACATGTTAAAATGGAAAAAGAATTGCCCAAAATTTTATAGATAACCCTTTTGAAAAAATTTTTCAAATGATATAAAATGATACCAAAAAAGGTAGATATTTTAAAAAAATTTTTTTTTTTTTTTTCAAAATGTAAGAAATCCCCCAAAAAATTAAGTTTCAGAAAAAAAAATGAAGTAAAAAAAAAACAAAAAAAAAAAACTTACAGTTGAGAACTGCCGACAGTCTCACGACGCGATTGAGAGGCGCTGGGGGGAAAACCCTCTTTTGGGATCCCAGATCCGAGAGACTAAAAAGAAAAAAAAATTGGAAATTGCCAGGTGTTCCGCTGGTCAAGTTGTTTTACATGGTTTTTATGTGTTTGTGAGTGGATGTTGTGTTTCTGCGATTGAGCAGGATACTTCGAATTGTGAGCCCACTGGGTATCCCTCCACCCCGTCCTTCTTCCTCTGGGTCCTCGTCATCTGCGATTCCTGTTATTAAAAAAGCTCAAGACATCTAGCCCACAGATGGATTGTGGATAGAAAAAAAAAAATAATAATTTTTTCCGGCAATTGCTGACGAGGCTAGGAGGGCTCCCAGAGAAGATTCACGCTCTGGCTCGCCTGGAGGGAGGAGATGGCGATGCTGTTGGTGCTGCCGCCGCTGCTGCTGTTCCGCGCCACCCTTCCGCCAACGCCGCCATTGGGCAGCTGGCGCTGTTTACGGTCCTGCTTGGAAGAAACAAAAAGGGACAGTGAATATATTTCTATATTCCTTGTCCCTGGTGAAAGAGAAAAACAAACATGTAATTTTTTCGTGAAATGGGGGATGAATATTTCTTTTTTGCTGGCTTCCCCCTAGCCCACCCCTCCTCCTGCTCTCTCTGCCGCCGCCCCTGCCTCTTGTTGACGGTTTTGCTGTTGATTAAAAAGGGACTGTGAATTTACTATTCCTTGTCCATGGCTGAAAGAAAAACAAACATGTAATTTAGAGCAAAATGGGGATGTAATAGTTACTTTCTGCAGGCTATCCTCCTAGTTGGAGGTCCTCTCCTCCCCTCCTTTTTAAGGCGCTTGAGCCCCGCCGCCTCTCGTTGACGTCTTCTGCTGTTTAGTAAGGACACAAAAAGGGACAGTGAATATATGTGTATTCCTTGGCCCTGGCTGAAAGAGAAAAAAAAAACATGTAATTTTTAGGGAAATGGGGGATGTCATATTTACTTTCTACTGGCTTGCCTCCTTGCATCCAGGATCTCCTGCGCCCTTTGGTCTGCAGCATCAATTCTTCTGCTGTGGAATTAAACGACAAAAAGGAATTGTGTTTATATGTATTGATTGTCCCCTGTTTTAAAATATAAGATTGAAACATGGACATTATTGAGCTTGTATGTACCGAACACAACATGCAGTCATTGTAGCCATAAACCCGTACCAGGGGGAAACCATCCCTGCCAAAAAAAAAAAAACAGTAGATCAAATTCTGATAATAAAAAACATGCACATTTCAGATAGCATGTGTGTCACCCCCACCACAATTTTGGGTTACCAGGGCAATGGGGTACTCGAGCCGAGCCCGTAGAAGTCTATGGGGTTGTCACAGGTAGCGGTGGCTCGGTCTGTGGCCCTGGGCGGTCTGGCGTTTTTGGGGGGAAAAATTTTTCAGGGAAGATTTATATACAGTTCTGACGCCCCTGTAGTCTTCTGGTAATTTGACCAGCGCTGCTGTAGATCTCTGAGGGGAGGGTGGGCAGCTAGATGTCGGGTCCCCTACAGGTGGGACTTTTCCCTCAGGTCGGTAGTTAAAGCAGGGGTTTTGCAGGCATGCAAATAAATAACTCATCTACACCGCAGCGTCTTTCCATTCCTTTACTTGTAAGATGGTAAGGCATTCCCAGGGAGGATGGGGGTTATGGAGGAGAGCTTTGAGGCAACGGTTAAGCAAGTTAGGGCCCTCCTTTCTTTCAATACATGATAGTCCAACCCCCCGAACGAGTTCCCTCTATAATTCCCTATTCCAAAGCTGTTCTGCCCAGTCATTTTGTGGTGGGAGCCCGTGGGAGAGCTAAATTCCTATCTTGCCCCTGCAGAGATCAAGGTCCTCATTCCCCTGCCCCAGTTACGTACTGACTCTCAGGGCTGCTTGCCACGACCTAAGGTCCCGGAAAAGCCTTGGTTTTCTTACCACTATGCTTGAACTATAGTTTTCCTTCGGTCCCAGTGACCGGTTACAATGTGCAGGATCCTTTACTATGGCACTTCTTGTTCTCTTCCTTTGCCCTTCGATTGCTCAATTTCTTAATAATATCTCTCCGTTTTCCCCGTGGGGCCAGCTCGACTAGCTGAGGTGAACTAGCTCACCTGTACTAGCCTCCATTCTGAAATGCTAACAGGCTCAGACTGAACAGTCTGTCTGTCCAAGGACAGGAATCTGACTGAATGAATCACTCCCCTCCACACCCCCTGCTGGGTGTGTCCGAAGTGTACGTGATGTTATGAAGACCCTTAACTTTACCTCTCCACTCACCTCCGGTATTGTGTACGGGAAACATTCCCCCCATGGAAACGACAGCACCCGGGCGTAAAATACAAAGAGACATTTTGTTTATCATTAAACATAAAACAATAAACATTAATTCGTCCCATCCGGAGGTGAGGATGTCTTGAACGTTACGATAAAACATCAAATATAGAAAAATACAAAAAGTATTAAGGCATCAAAACATTCAATAAATACACAGTATTCTTGTGAAGGACCCGCACCAACCTTCAACGTGGGTCCTGGGTGGGTCAGGACATCCGAATGCAAAACCTCACTCAGTGCCTCACCACCGGGTTTTATGTTCAGAGGAAATCAAGGCTTCGTGTGAACATAAAAGGCACCTTAGTGCAACTATTTACAGGATACAGTTTTTGGGCTGGCTCAGTCCTCAGCCTCTGAGTCCATTATTAAGACATAAAGGGAAAAAAACAAAATAATAATATAGACTTTTTACAATTTTTCACATTAATTCGTTATAATCACTGCTGATATCTAATGGGAAACTTCCCTTTGGTGGTTCGCTCTGATCTACGTGGTGTAGCTTCAGGTATATCAAGTTGCGATCTGTCTGCACTGCGTAACGGCAAACTATAGACTGCCTCAATCTTTCTATGGATTGGCAAGCGTACTGATGGCTGGGCGGTGTGAGTCAGCTTCACCAGGGGATCCCATAGTATGGGGCGCTGCTTCAGATGATCCTTCTTGAGATTCCATAGGTTGAGTATTGCTGGATGGGTAACTCCTGAGCGGGCTCAACTGGCACCAGGGCACAACTGGAGGTAGAACTTCCTCTTGTGGCTGATAAAACTGCAACACTGGATTATCACAGCATCTCCCAGTCGGGGCCAATCCGCAGGAAAATCTCCCAGATCTGTGTGTATGACCTTTCCTTTCTTTCTCCTTGATTGATGACAGGGTTCTTTTCACAACGCTTTAAGGGTTTGGACCAATTTCAAATGGTCTCTGGACACAGTGGTTGTTGTTCTCCCTCCGTCCTTATGACGACACAAACTTTTCTGTTTCATATTTAGAATCTTGTATGACGTAGGGTTCTTGCTCCCACTGGTTATCCAATTTGTGCATCTTCCTTTTTCTTTTTAATATACCTCTCCAGGCATCAAAGGCTTGGCAGGAGCATTTCTGTTGTAAATATCTTCCTGTTTCTCCCGTGCCTTGTTGAGACTTTCCTCCACGCAGACTTGCACTCTTCTGTATTTGCTCTTGCCGATTGATGTCCCATTTTCAATGGCGTCGTCTGCCTCCGTTCTACCACTCCAAGTTCTAAATCCTTGGTAGTCTTCCGGGCCTTGCTTCATAAGATAGGCTGGAGTGCAGTTAGTTGAACTTACAGGTATATGGTTATACAAATCAACCAAATCAGGTAGTAAATCCGGCCCTCGATTCCTGTCTTCCAACGGTATGGATCTCAACAAGTCAAGGACGATATGGTTCATTTCCTCGCAAAGACCGTTGGTTTGAGGGTGGTATGGTGTTGTTCTAATTTTCTTACACCCATACATGTGACAGAATTCTTGAATAGATCGGCTTCGAAAGCAGGTCCCTGATCGGTTAATACTTGCTCCGGTACCCATGCGGTCTGCAGAAGCTTTGCTTGAAAGGTCTTCGCTGCCCTCACTGCGGTCTGGTCTTTAACTGGAACAACCACCAGAAATCTGAGTAATGGTCCCACCATGGTCAAGACGTATGATATCCAGATTCTACTTGGCGACAGTTTGACGTGGTCCAGGGCCACAATCTCCAGGGGACGAGTGTCCGGATAGGTTGCAGGGGTGCCTTCTGACTACCGTAGTCCTTTCTTCTGAGACCACAGGGTCCACAGTTCCGACACCACCTCTCGATGGAGCTGCGAAACCACCCAGTAGAAACTGGCATCTCAACAGGGTCTCCAGCTTTCTCCCGCCAAAGTGTCCTGCTTGATCGTGGTACGCTTTCCCCACCATTGGGACGTCTGCCTTTGGGACCATATTTGCCAGACCATCTCATGGGTTCTGGGTTGACGTATCTCCTGCACAACTTCTCACGGTATAGGAACAACCTGCTTTTCTCGTTCCACAGGAGCTTTGCTGACATAGGTGCATCCTTTTCCAAAGAGGAGCCTTCCTGTCTAACAACTCCTTGATGCGGCTGACCACTGGATCACTGTCCTGAGTCTCTTTCCAATGTGATGGGTAAAGGATTTAATGTTGCACCATATGCTTTCTGTGGACTCGTGCTCGTGGACTACCCCATTTCGATGGAACGCAGGTAGCTCAATTTCTTCCAGGTCGTCCGATTCTTCTTCCGTATCAGAGTCATGCGGCCTTCGGGACAACGCGTCAGCATTAGCATACTTTCGACCTGCCCGGTACTTGATAGTAAACTGGTAATTGGACAACCGAGCCATCCATCGCTGCTCCATGGCACCCACTTGGCAGTTTCCAGGTTACGTTAAGGGTTGTTATCTGTAAACGCAGTGAACTGATTAGAGGCCAGATAATGCTTAAATCTTTCAGTAATGGCCCAGACCAGCGCCAGAAACTCCAGCTTGAAGCTGCGTAATTTTCCGGATTCCTCCAGTTGGCCTGATTTTTTTTGCTGGCATATGCGATGACTTTTCTTGGCCATTTGCTTTGACTGAGAACTGCTCCCAAACCTTCATTACTGGCGTCGGTGACAACAGGAACGGTTGGCTGTATCAGGAAGGTTAAATCTCATCACCTGTAAGATTCTTTCATCTTTTGGATGCTTCAGCCTTTTCTTTCCCCCAATTAAAGGGAGGGTTTCTGCTCTTTAGGATTGTCCTACTAGGAGGTCTTGTAAAGGAGCTGCCTTCTTCGTGTAATCTTTCACGAATCTCCTGTAGTAACCCGTTAGTCCCAGGAACTGTCGCACTTCCTTAAGGTTCTTCGGCTCCGGCCACTTCTGGATGGCAGTGACTTTCTCTGGGTCCGGCGCTACTCCTTTCCGAACTGACGATGTCCCCAAGTATTGTACCTTCTGTTTGAGTAGATGGCATTTTGAGGGTTTCAACTTCATCCCGTCCTGGACAGGGACTCAAACACTTCTGCCAGGTGCTTCAGATGGTCCTCATATGTCTTGGAAATACACGATAACGTCGTCTAGGTATAGCAGCACGGTTTCAAAATTGAGATGTCCCAGACAGTTTTCCATCACTCCTGAAATGTTCCTGGGGCACTTCTGAGCCCAAACGGCATTCTGTCGAACTCACAGACCCCCATTGGGGTGGTGAAACTTTTTTCTCCGATCCCCCTCAGCCACAGCCACTTGCCAGTAACCACTAGTCAGATCGAGGAAGAAAAGTAGTTAGCCGTTTTCAGAGCAGCTATGATTCCTCTATACGTGGTAACGGGTTTGCACCTTTGTGGTTATGCGGTTCCTGCCTGTAATCCACACACATTCTCATACTATCATCTTTCTTTTTAACAGAACTAGAGGGCTGCCCAGGGGCTACAACTATCCCTTATCACCCCGGCTTTCTTCATATCATTCAACATTTCTTTAGCCTTCTGATAATGAGCGGAGGTATGGGCCTATACCCTCTTTGATGGGAGGATGACTGCCTGTAGGGATATGATGTTGTACTCCCTTAATTATCCCAAAATCAAGTGGATTCTTGCTAAACACTTGGGCGTACTCTTGCACCACCCGTAATACCCCTTGCTTCTGGTGAGCGGGAGTGGTGTCCATCCCAACATGGAGCTGCTGACCCATTCCGCCACCTGAGTTGCTGGGTCATTGTCCTCCGCTATTTGACAGGAGTCTAAGGACCCAGCCGGGAGAATAGAATTATTGTCAACAGCATGTAGTTTAGCAATGGTTGCATAACGGGGTAAGTTTACCTCATCATCTCCCCAATTGAGAAGCCGTACCGGTACTCTTCCATTCACCACTTCTACTACTCCTCTAGCAGTCATAAGTGTAGGTCTATGTTCTGAATGGTGGGGTTTACTACAGCTTGGTAATTCTGTCCTCTCAGACCTATGGCTGCCCTGCACCAGATGATCATTTCACTCATTGGGGGTTATCACAATAGGATCCGAGTCAGTGACCCGTACATTACCAATTTCGCCGTCTGTAAGCTTCGCTTGCTGCTGGACACACCAGGGCCCGGATCTCTCTTTGGATTACTCCTTTCTGCCTTGGTCGGGCAATCTCAGCGAGCTGTGGAGCAAGAACACAACTTCTCCAAACAATTACGATAATGTTAGTACCCAAAATTATATTTAAAACCGTTTCCTCATTTACAGTCTTTACTACCAGAAGCCCCTGGTCTTTTCAACTCCTCTCTGCCCACCTTTACATCTACACATTTTGTCCCGAGTACTTCTACAGGAAGACCATTAGAAAACATACACGGTAAAGTCAAGGCTCGGAGGTTTAAGACTGTCCATTGACCAGTACTTGGTATATAGGGCATCAGGTTTAGGGTCACCTGCGACCCAGTGTCTAACAATGCGGAACAGCCAATACCATCTAGAATAATAGACAGGTAGGGTCGCCCGCCCACATACCTGCGGTTCCAGTCTAGGGGGCCTGAGGGTATTCTCCTGGGTGTTGGCCCTTGGACCCAGGTCTGCCCGTTTAAAGGACACTGTGGAGACATATGACCTTTCCGGTTGCATCGATAACAGATGATCTCTCGACGAGGAGGGTGTTGATCAGAGGTCGCTCCTGGGGGTGGCGTTGTCCCCCTCCGGGGGGGCGACGTCTTCTTTCTTCTCCGGTGCATCCACGGGACGTTTTCTGGGCAGTCAGCTAACAAGATCTTTCCTTCCTCCTCTTTCCGCAGCTGCAGGGCACTCATTACAGCAGCCGTTTTTAGTCAGCTGGCGCACCTCTGAGCGCAGGGCAGTCCAATTCACTAGGAGGTGTCACCTGCGCTTTGGCTTCAGCCACTAGCGGGGAAAAGGGGGTTACTGCCGGTTCAGAGTGACTTCAGCCTGATGATGTTGGGTTGCCACCTCGGGTTTGCCCAGGGGCCGCAGCCTTTTATTGCCATGTCTTTTAGGGCATCAAAGGTAGCATCGGATGAAACTAAAGACCACCAGTTTACAGTTCTGCGTTCCTCTTGGGATCTCAATCCCTGTATAAATTGTTCTTTCAGCATTTTATTCTCATCGATAGCATTTAAATTGTTAATCTGCTTGAGGGCTCTCAGGGCTCCTTGTAGTCGGCAAGCGTAGTCCGGATGCTGTCACCCGGCGTTGTGAACAGTGATAGAAGGCCATCCGGAGATCCGTTTCTGTGTGGTCTTCAAATATGGCATGTAGTTAAGGAAGATCGCAGGTACCGACTCCTGATCAACGGTATCCCAAGTCTCCACTTCCCTCTCAGCAGCGCCAGTTAGCTGCCCTATTAGCACAGCAGCTTTCTGTCTCTCAGGCTGGAGTACATTTCTAGGATGCTGCATAACTTCGCTTGAAGCCTGCTAATGTGCCTGGCTCACCGCTGTAACGGGGAAGCCATTTGCCCCAGGCATATATGGGAGCGTTAGTGGCATGATCGGGACTACCGGACTGGGTGCTGGGCCTGCACCTCCATCTGGCGCTACAATACCAGGCGGTGCGGGATCGGGGCCTCCGGCTGGGGCCGCACTGTCAGCCGGTTGCTGTGACATCTTAGCGCCCCCTTGGTTAAACGGGCCTACCGGTTTCAGACGCTGCTATTTCACAGGCACCGCAGTGGGAACAGGACCTTCGTCGCAGGCGCTCTGATGTCAGAGCGTTCATTCCTGTTGCAGGACCTGCCGATGAGTCAGAGCCGGGGGCGTGTCCAAGACTCTGCGCGCTCTTTCAGGTACGCCCACCTTCTTCTCCAGCGCCTTAGGGCGCGAATTGGCGGCAAATATGGCGTTATTTGGCGCCAAAAACAACAGCCAACAGTCTTTTTCACCCAAAACACTCCAAGGCACACAGGGCTCGCAATGCTGCAAGTTTCGAATCCTGTTCGTGACGCCAAAGTTTTGTGTCGACCCGCCACCACAATTGTGGGTTACCAGGGCAATGGGGTACTCAGAGCCGAGCCCGTAGAAGTCTATGGGGTTGTCACAGGTAGCGGTGGCTCGGTCTGTGGCCCTGGCGGTCTGGCGTATGTTGGGGGGAAATTTACAGGGGATAGATTTATATACAGTTCGTGACGCCACCTGTAGTCTTCTGGTAATTTGTACCAGCGTGCTGTAGATCTCTGGGGGGATGGTGAGGCAGCTAGATGTCGGGTCCCTACGGGTGGGACTTTTCCCTCAGGTTGGTAGTTAAAGCAGGGTTGTGCAGGCATGCAAATAAATAATCAGTCTCACACCGTCAGCGTCTTCCATACCTTTACTTGTAAGATGGTAAGGCAGTTCCCAGGGGGCTGATGGGGTTGATGGAGGATGAGCTTTGAGGCAACGGTTTAAGCAAGTTAGGGGCCTCCTTTACTTTCAATACGATGATGAGTCCAACCAGCCTGAAGCGTAGTTCCCTCTATAATTCCAGCTATTCCAAAGCTGTTCTGCCCAGTCAGTTTTGTGGTCGGAGCCTTCCTGTGGGAGAGCTGAATTCCTATCTTGTCTGCAGAGACTCAAGGTCCTCACTTCCCTGACCCCAGTTACGTACTGACTCTTCAGGGCTGCTTGCCACGACCTAAGGTCCGGTAAGCCTCTGGTTTTCTTACCACTATGCTTGAAGCTATAGTGATCCTTCGGTCCCCAGTGACCGGTTACAATGTGCAGGTATCCTTTACCTATGGCACTTCTCTGTTCTCTTCCACTTTGCCCTTCGATTTGCTCAACTCTTAATAGATATTTACAGTCCGTCTTCAGTGGGGCACAGCTCTGACTAGGTGAGGTGAACTAGCTCACCCGTACTAGCCTCCACTTTCTGAACTGCTAACAGGTCCCGACTGAACACGTCTGCTCTGTCCAAGGACAGGAATCTGACTGAATGAATCACTCCCTCCAACCCCTGCTGGGTGTGTCCGAAGTGTACGTGATGTTATGAAGAGCCTTAACTGTTACCTCTCCACTCATCCTCCTGGTATTGTGTACCAGGGCTACACACATGATGAGTAGCAAAAGCATTACAGGGCCAAAAAAAAGTTTTTTTTTTTTAAAAAAAACAAAACAGCATTCTGATACGAAAAACATTTCACATTTCAGATAGTAGCATGAGTACAAAAAGCGTCACAGGCCCAAAAAAAAACATTGAAAAAAAAAGAAAAAATAGATCAACATTAAGATACTAAACACATGCAAATTTCAGATAGAGCATCAGTAGATAAAGCATGCAGGGACCAAAAAAAATGTTTTAAAAAAAAACACTACATCAGCATTATGAGAACACAAAAATGCAGACTTCACATAGCAGAATGATGAGAAAAACAGTCACAGGCCCAATCAAAAAATTTACAAACAATGAAACAGTAGATCAACACTCTGATAATAAAAACATGCACATTTCAGATAGCATGATGAGTAGCAAAAGCATTACAGGGCCAAAAAAAAAGATTTTTTTTTAAAAAAAAAAACAGCATTTGATACGAAAAAACATGCACATTTCAGATAGTAGCATGAGTACAAAAAGCGTCACAGGCCAAAAAAAAACATTGAAAAAAAAAAAAAATAGATCAACATTACGATACTAAACACATGCAATTTCAGATAGCAGGGTGAGTAGCAAAAGCATTAAGGGCCAAAAACATTTTTTAAAAAAATTAAATCAACATTATGATACACAAATACATCCACATTTCATATTGTCGCAGGGAGACCAAGCACATCACTGCAAAAAAACACTACCAGTAGATCCACAATATCAATTTAACACATTCACAACAGTAGCAGGGGATACAAATATAAGTTCCCAAAAATAGTATTTTAAACACTACCAGGGGGACCCACCCCATCATCGGAAATTTAAATTCGTACAGTACCAGGGGAACCAATCCCCATCACAGAAAAAACATTCATTTTAAAATGTACCAGGGTGCCAAAAAAAAAGTAGCTCACACAGCATTGGTGACATATGCATTGTAAATTTAGGATTGGGGGGGGGGCTCTATTTCCCGTCTGTTTTGCTGGCACTCCTGCTGCGGATCCTGGCTGCGAGTCTCTCAGGTGGCTGCGTCGGTGGCTGCGTCGGTGGCTGCGACTCTCGGTGGTTCCGGCTCTCGGTGGTTGTGGCTCTCGGTGGTTGTGGCTCTCGGTGGTTGTGGCTCTCGGTGGTTGTGGCTCTGCTCCTGTTCATGTGGATGTGTCTGATGTCCCCCACAAAATGCTTTTTTATATGTTTGCTGAGGGCTGGTATCTGTTTGCTGTGGGCTAGTATCTCAATTTAAAAAACTGGATGCGGCTACCGGATCCGGCTCTTGCCGGATGCGGCGCATTGCGGCGTCCATAGACTTTCATTGTAAAAAAAGCCGGAAGGGCCGCATCCGGCGCTTCCGGCTTTTTCGCCGCAGACAAAAATGTGACATGCAACAATTTTTCCAGACGCCGGACGGCGACCAGACACCGCATCCGGCACAAATGTTAGTCAATGGAAAAAAAAAACGAAATCCGGCATTATATTACGCCGGATGCGGTTGGACAAAAAAAATCCCGGAGGGCGCCGTCAGGCGCACAACGGATGTGTGAAAGGGCCTTACACATATTTTCCCCTATCCCCATTGTTCTCATTTTATGTATCAACCTTTTTTTGTGGCACTGTATCAAAAGCTTTGAGAAGTCATGAACACCACGTCCACTGCATTCCCTTGGTCAGTCCTGAACTTACCCCTTTATAAAAGCTTATCAGATTAGTCTGCAAGAACGGTCCCTCGTAAACCCATGCTGATCTGTGTCATGAGGTTATTCAGCCCCAGATACTCCAATATAGTATCCCTTAAAAAACCCTCCAGGATTTTACCCACAGTAGATGTTAGCTCACTGGCCTATAATTTCCAGGTTCAGTTTTTGCCCCCTTTTTGAATATTGGCACACATTTGTACACGCCAGTCTGTGGTACAGACCCGTTATTATGGAATCTTTAAAGATTAAAAATTTAAAGGTCTATCTATGACTGTACTTAATTCCTTCAGTACTCGGGGGTGTATCCATCCGGGCCGGGGATTTATCAACTTTAGTGATTTTTAGACGCCGCCATACTTCCTAATGGGTTAAGCAGGTGACATTAATGGAGAAATTTTTTTTATCACTGATCATGTTATCTGTCATGGGATTTTCTTGTGTAAATACAGTTGAAAAAAAGTCATTTTCATATTGGCTTTTTCCTCATCCTCATCCACCATTTCACCCAGACTATTTTTAAGGGGACCAACACTATCATTTTTTAGTTTCTTGCTATTTTTATAGTTAAAGAATATTTTGGGATTATTTTTACTTTCTCTGGCAATGAGTCTCTCTGCCTCAATCTTTGCTGTCTTGATTTGCTTTTTACAGAATTTATTCAGTTTTGTATTTTTTTAATGCCTCATCACTACCTACTTGATTTAATTCCCTAAACGCTTTCTTTTTGTCACTTATTGCGCCCTTACAGCTCTGTTTAGCCATAGTGGTTTCCTCCTATTTCTAGCATGTTTATTCCCATAGGATATATACTGTGCACGGTCCTATTCAGGATACTAATAAACGTTCCCATTTTCTTTGTGTATTTTTTTTGTCTCAGGATATCGTCCCAGTTTATTGCACTAAGATCATCTCTCATCCATTGGAAATTTGCCTTCCTGAAGTTTAGTGTCTTGTAACCCCTCGACTACACATCTTATTAAGGATACATGAAAGCTTATTATTTTGTGATCACTATTACCCAAGTGACCCCAACCCTTATATTTGATATGCAGTTGGCCTGTTGGTTAATATTGGGTCTAGCAGTGCCCCCCCTCTTGTTGGGCCCAATATTGTG
>JARQOD010009816.1:0-29803 GCA_033576555.1 Oophaga sylvatica
TTTTAATTTAACAAAGGTATCTTTTTTTTTAATATAACGTGCTGACCTGACACTGGTTAGTTTTTTATGCAACCCTGCGGGCCGGGGTTCCCCCTTTTTTAAAAAAATTTAGACAAACACCTGTGTCTTGAAATTGAAAAAACTAGTCCAATGTTTGGTTTTTTAAAACCCTCGTGTTTTTTTTTGTTTAGTTTTTAAAATTTCCCTTTCCCCCCTTCCCCGGGTTCCACTTCATCGGCCTCTGTCCTAAAAATTCCCCGTTGGCCAATCTCACTTTACTTTTCCCCTTTTCCCCTTTCTGCATTAGCACCCCGGGCCCCAAATTTTGGGACGTGTAAAGGGTTTTGCCACCTAAACAATTATCGCTAAAAGAGATCGCCCAAAAAAAGTTTACATTTAGCGATCCCGGTTTTCGGGTATTGTTAAGTGCGGCAGTTTTACACGAGTTTTTGGGTTTTGATCTCGCCTCGCGACCTTTTCCACCCTATTTTATCGTCGGCGCCCCCCCCTGGAAGTATTACGCAAAAGGGGCACCTTTTTGTGAAAAATTTTGCCCCTCTTTTAAAGATCATTATCGCGGCGGAGGGGGACTTTTTTTTTTTTTCTTTTTAAACCCCCTTTAGCCCGATTGGTGACCAAAAACATTTACCCAGAATAATAACTGCGCCCCCCTCCATTTTTTTAGAGCACTTTGTGGAGTTTTCCCAAAGGTTTGGGGGTTTTTTTTTTGGGGATAGTATGCTGTGGGGGTTTTTTCGATCATTTTTTGTGGGCAGGGGGGGGTTTGCGCCCCTTTTGAGCTTAGAGCACCATTTCCCTCCCCATTTGGATTTGGGGTTTTTGGGATTTTTGGATTTGGATTCAAAGGGACTTTTTGTTTGGGATGGGGTTTTTTTGTTTTGATATTTTTTTTTTACCTTATTTTTTTTTTTTTTGTTTTCCCCTGCTTTATTGCTTTTACACCCCTGACCTTATTTTTTTTTTTATTTTTTTTTTTTTTTTTTTTTTTTTATTTTTTACCCCCCCCGACTTTATTTTTTATTTTTTTTTTTTTTTATTTTTTTTCACCCCCACCATTTTAGGCATTTTTTAAACTGTTTTAAACAAAAATTTTAAATTTTTTTTTTTGTTATATAAATTTTTTTGTTATTCTTTATTTTATTTTTTTTAAACACTTTAAATAGTTAAATTTTTTTTCATTAACTTTTCTCCCTTTTTTACCGTAATTGCACATAAAAAACCCCCCAAACCCCGGGGGGCGTGTGATTGTGGGATTCGCTATTATGGAGGCAGATCGCGGGGAAAAGGCCGGGGGGAAAGAGGCGCTCCAAGCGAAAGCGTCCATGGGGGACCAGAAATGCTGGGGGGGTCCAGTTTTTCCCCCCTTTCATCAGTGGGGGTTGCAGGAGAAGAACCGCGGATTTCCGGGGAAATTTTCTGGGTTTTGGGGGATTCATTAAAACTCCTTTCGGAAAACTGTAGGGCCCCCCCTTGAAAACCGGGGACCCAGGTGCAGTGTTTAAACAGGGAAAATTTGGCATAACCTGGTTTTTTGGAAAAACCCACGTTCAAAAAGGATTTGCAATATTCTCGCAATTTCTGGGGCCCGCCCTTTGGGAAAAAATTTCCCCGGGGAAAATCAACCCAAACCCCCCTTTCCGGGGCTACATCCCCTTTTTCCAAAAAACAGTGGGGGAAGGGGGAAAAATTTTTGCCTCTTTTTGAAGGGTTTTGGGGTTTCCCCAAAAAATGTGGTGGGCCCTTTGGGGGGGGAAAAATTTTGCGGGTTTACGAAACCCCAAAAGCGGATCCTTTTTTCATAAAAATTTTTAAGGGGACTTCAGGTATCCTAAAGGGCCCCCTTTTTTAAAGCAAAATTTTTTAAATTTTTTTACGTTAATGTTGGGATTAAATAAGGGTTTTTTGAGGTGGCGTTTTTTGGGGCTCACAATTTTGGTGATCGGTTGTTTAAAATAAACTTAACTTGCCAAACCCCAAAATGGACCCCAAACCCCCAAAAAATTAAAAATTTGTGTTTGGGGGTGAGAACCTTTCCCCCCCTTTATGAGCATTTTGGGAAAAACCCAAACCCAAAAAAATTTTTAAGGGGAAAAAGGGGGTTTTTTAATTACAGACTCTCTGGGAAAAGGGGTTTTGGGGGGAAAACCTTCGGCTTTAAAGGCCAACGCTTGGGTTTTTTAACACCCCAAAAAAACATGAATGGAAAACCTAGACCGGGGGGTTTGGGGCCCTTTTTTGTGCACAATTTTCTAAAAAAAAAGCGAGGGGTACTTACGTCCCCCTTAAGGATCGGAAAAGCAAGGTGACGGGGTCTCGGGAAGGGGGTGCAATGATCCCGCTATTGCGGGCCCCTTTAAAAACCCGTCAATAAGGGGGACAAGGAAATCAAAAGGGGCCCCGGGGAGAAAATTTCCCCAAAAAAATTTAAAGGGGGGCCGGGGGCAGTGATTTGGGGAGAAAAAGGCGTTTGATTTGGAAAGTTTTAAATTTTCCCTTTTTTTTAAAAAAATTTTTTTATAATAAAAAAATTTTTTTTAAAAATGCATTCGTTTTTTTTCAAATTTTTTTTCCCCAAATGGGAAAAGGGGAAGAGGGTAATGTGGGAAGGGATTAGGGGAGGGAAAAGGAAAATTTACCAGCTGCTGTTTGTTTTTAAAATTTTTTAAAAAGGGTTTTTTTTCCATTTTTTGTTATCATTGTATTACTTGTCCACAGTGTCTTCCCGGGAGTACCTTCATCTTGGGGGTTAATTGTTAAAAAAAAAAAGGAAAAATTTTAAAAAAATTTTTTTAATTTTTTTTTAACCTATGGTCTCAGTTTCGTTCAAACATTAAATTTTATAAACAAAAATACCCACTGCATCTTAAAGTTTTTAAAAAAATAATACAAATTATAGCATAATGAAAATTAAAAAATTGTTATAAAATTTGAAAATTTTGGGGGAAAGGTAAAATTTACCAGGAATCAGCTATTTACAATATCGACGCATTGTGCCAATTTTACCAAAAAAAGTAAAAAATGCATTTCAGACGCAAAAAGCCTTGTGATTTCCAAGGGGGTTACAGCCCCAAAATCAAAAAAACGGGATGTGATCGCTATTTCTACCCACCTATTCAAAAAGCCCTTTTGACTTGCAAAGGGGTTTGCGGGGCCCCCGCATCCAAAAAAAGCATTTTTTTTGATCGTATTTGATACTCACGCTTGCAAAAAGCCTTTTTGGGTTTTAAAAAGGGGGGGGAGCGAGCCCCACCCCAAAAAAATGCTTTTTTTTGTGAAACCTATTTGACTCCACCTATAAAAAAAAATTGGATTTAAAAAGGGGTTTTTCGACCCCACCCCTAAAAAGTCGTTTATTTTTATTTTTTTGGGCACTAAAGTATGAAAAAGGGCCCTTGTACTTGAAAAGGGGGGGAGCGACCCCCCCATCGAAATTGCGATTTATTTTACGCTATTTGACTACTCACGCTATGCAAAAAAAACCTTTTGGGGGTTTTCAAAGGGGATTGCGACCCCCCGCTATCAAAAACATGTTTTTTGGATCGCTATTTACACTCTAAATAAAACAGCAAAATAAAAAAACCATTTGGGTTTTTCTAGTTTTTCACACCCCCCAGCCTTTTAAAAACATGAAAACCCCTTGTGATCGCCCCCTTTTGGGAAAAGTGGTATTGCTTTTCAAAAAACATTTCAATCGGGGGTTTTTCCGCATAGTGCTGCGGTTTTTTTTTCAAAACGAAAACCCCGTTTTTTCCCCGGGGGTGCGGTTTTCACGAAGGGCGCACGCTTGACGTCATGGGCTGGGCCCCCAAAAGCTCTTTTGTTTGAGGGCGGCAATGGGGCGAGGGCACGGGGCCCCAAAAGGGCCCGATGAAAGGGCCCCCTTTCTGAAAAAAAAGAGGGGCCCGGGGAAAAACCACGCGGGGACCGGGCAATTTTTTTAGCAGGTTTCGAGCGCACAAGTAGCGCATTAAAACGCATAAAAAACGCTATAAACGCTGCGATATTTAGTCGCATCAGCATGCGCATTTCGACAAAAAAAACCAGTGTTTGTCTGCGATTTCATGCGTTTTTTGCATGCTTTTGGGTTGTTTTGGCGCATGCGTTGTCTATGTGTCACATTTCTATCATCTCTGCCTCCATTATCTCTGCCTCCATCTCTGTCTCCATCATCTCTGGCTCCATCATCTCTGGCTCCTCATCTCTGTTCTCATCTCTCTGGCTCTATCATCTCTGTCTCAATATCTCTTTATTTTTTTTTTTTTTTGACCGGAAAAATAATTGCAACATGTAGCGTCTAGCGCGTATGCGTTCACACCGGGAAAATGCGCAGCGCACGACAAACGCAGATGAACGGTGCAAGCGCTAAACCCTGCGCCGCCATGTTAAAGATAGGGGAACATTGCGCATGCGTCCGATAGCGCAAGATGCGCTGCGACAAAAAACGCAAGTAGCCTTATCTACCTATATCAATGCACCCGCAGTGATGGGAGTACCGACAGTGATAGGCAGGCAGTGAAGGGAGTACCAGTCGTGAGGGGGTTTACAGGCATAGATGGAAGTACTGGCAGTAACGGGGTTAGTAGAAGGATTATTTGACTGAATTGTATATTTTATTTACAGCACACCTTCACCAGCTGCTGCGGCTACCCCTCCACCTCCATCTCCTTCCCCGGCTACCCTCCCACCCCATCTCCGGCTACCCCTCCACCACCATCCTCACCACACCTCTCCATCCCTCATGCCCCTTCCCTGGCAGCAACCCCCCCTCCACAGTCGGGGTCATCAAGCACCTCACTTCAATTGCCTTCTCTCCAGCATCATCCCGTCACACGGATGCAGGCTCCCCATCAGGTAATTAACGCACATTATATAAGCGTCAGACATGTTTGAGAACTTTGTAAGGTCTTATGTGTAATGGCTGTTGTAATATAAAAAATTTTTTCTGTGTTTCCCTAGCCGGCGGACCAACTGGTTCTGGTGTGGCGGTCAGCGGGTCGTCTGACGACAAACCGTAAGTGTTTAATTAACATAACATGTACATGTTGATGTTGCAACAGAATTCACTATTAACTGTTACCTTTACCTCCACAGAAATCCCGACTGCCCAGGACCTGTTGGTATCCCACCGCCGGCTGATGACGGAAGTGAGCAGCGCTGTGGCAGCGATGCAAACTGCGGTGGCAGCGCTGCAAAGAACTGGGAGCTCTGCATCAACACGGGATGATGCTGGAGAGGGCAGCGGCTGGACACCGGGGCCCTCTGTAATTTTTTTTTTTTGAATTTATTTTTGATTTGTTTAATAATTTGTTTATATTTTTTTATTTTGTTATGTTTTTTTTTTTAGTTAATTTTTATATCTTTATTTAAAAAAAAAAAAAAAATATATATGACATAAATATATATTTAATATTTTACGTTTATCTACGCAGCTGTGGTGTATTATTTTTAGTATAAGGTTTTAGCGCTAGTGTGACCAGTGCCTTAAAAAAAAATGTTAATTTTAGATATTTTTTTAATTTCATTTTTTTCCCTATGATGGAACACCTATGATAGCTAGTACTCCCATGACCCCATGTGTGACAAGTAGATGTAATAAAAATACAACATTTTAATAGTTGACATCACATAAGAAAAGACCACAATTCATTAGATAAATAAGTTTTTTATTAAAAAAGGTATCAATGTAAAAATATAAAAACAACCCAAAAAAACTTTAGTAAAAATTTTAAAAACTACAACTGCTGGTAAGATGGATCATTGCCATTACCACGCTGCCTCTGCGGTGTATAAAAATAAGGGGGAGCACCAGCGTTTGGGTTTATCCCAACTGGGTTTGGCACAGGATTGTGCGGCCACGAATAGTCCGGGTACTGCGGTCTTGGCATGACGACATATGTGTTGTCCAGGTTTCCAAAAGAGCTTGATTCAGTACTCTAACATCAGTCTCTCTGCATGAAGCCGCTGAACAAGGATCCAGAGTAGGTAGCCTCTCATTCGCAAAATATGCAAAGCCAGTTATTTTAGTTTCTTTTTCTGCTGTAAGAAGTTTTTTAGCAATTTCCACCAATTCAGGAGTAGCCGAGGTGGGAGCCGAGGTGGGAGCCTTCCTTTTCGTTCCTGAAAGTGAAAGCCGCCTCCGCACAGATGATGGTGGCTCGACTACTACTTCGTCTATGTGATCGGCATGCTGTCTTCTTCAGTTGCAGGTGTGGAGATGGCCTCTTCTGTGTCCTGCATGAACAAAAAACAAATGGTAAATCACAAAGACAAGACATTAATCTTCACACTATAACACCCATATACAGCAAAAATGTGAAAAACGACACTTGTAAAGACAAAGAAATTTTATCTTCACACTATAACACCCATATACAGCAAAAATGTGAAAACTACACTTGTAAATGGAAAAGCCTCAACCGTTGAGCTAGATAAATTCTCAGTACATGAAGGGATATATTCTGCCATTTTATCTACATTTCACAATAATATTTTTTAAATTTAAGCCCACTTTGGCATGTACATTAAAATGTGTTTTAATACAAAGGTACTTACATGTATGACAGGGGTGTCCCGGCTGGATCACCGGGTCTAGATCCGAAATGGATGTCCCTTCTCTGGGTACTTCCTGGTCCCTTGTAAAAGCTAACAGATCAAAGTACCACAGTTTGGGGACATAAACTTCTTCGGCCCCGGCTCCAGATTTGGTTGAATTGATAACTTTATTGAGCTCTTTTTTAAACGTGCGGAGGGCCTGAATCCGTTTTTTAACCGTTGACTCATCCGCCGATTCATCAGGGTAATGGCTCCTGCAGAGCTCCGCCAGTTTTTGGTAGGCGTCCTTCTTTTTCAACCGGTTACTGTAATCTGCAGACTTAATTTTCCAGAGGCACGGCATTGTGCGGTACAGCTCGATAAAATCACGCAAAAAACTCCTGCTTATCAGTCATCTGTAATAAAAAAATGATTATGTGAGAACAGCAGAATGGTTAAATAAAATGCTTACATAGTCTACAACATAGAACACAGCAGGGGATCACAAAATGGTGGTTGTGGGCGACGCAGGAGTAAACATAGACAGAGCTGGGATCATAAAATGGTGGGCGTGCCTGAACAAACAATGAAAAAACATGATGGACAACAAATGGTTAACAACAGCAGAGATCTAAAATGGATCGGTACAATTAAAGACAAAAGAAAAATTAAATGTGACAAAAAAAATTACCTACCTTACAAAACTGTGTGATTCTGAAAAAAGAAATAGGGAAAATAGCGTCACAACTGGATCGCAGAGGATACTCCACAGACGATCGCAAAAACTCCAACGTAGAAAGTAGCAACCGAAATAGTGGTGTAAACCGGATCGCAGTAGCTACCAAGACTAGCAGGACACTGGGTGAAAACCGCTTCTGCTCGAGAGCAATGGAGAAGAGTGCTGATACGTTGTCTTTTATGACGCGGTCATCCAATCACAAAGCGGGAGAGCTGTGATAAATATCTATGACACACATAGTGACCACCAATCTGTGACGAGGGGCGTGCAAAAGGTCGCGCTCAGTCACGCCTATCGAGGTCGTGATCTTTCACAGTACATGCAGTGTGGCACATCCCAACGACCGCCAAAGTCGTTAAAAAGATCGCTAACCGCTGATGCGTCGTTAATGAGATCGTCAAGTATGGCAGCTACTAGCGACCTTAAAACGATCTCGCCAACGATAGCGTCGTTATCGTGATCGTTAGCGGGAACGTTTAGTGTGGCAGTACCTTAAGGTGCACAGTGCGAGGGTCTGCTCTTCTCCCACACCCTGGCACCCCACAAGTAAACAGTGTCGCATTTCTTATGTGCTGTGGGTGTACATTATAACACTCATGGTTTTGCCTGAAGACTCGGCTGTCTCTATGATCACAGATCCAAGGAACAGCCGCACATTTAAACAGGAGACACTTGATCCTTTTCAAACAGTTTGATTTTACTTTACAGTCCAAACTCCATCTTCGTCACAGCACAATACGATGTTACATTCACGTTTACTTTAGCCTAAAGTTATTCCTTTCTTGTCTGGCACCCCTGGTCCTTGAGATACTTGTCCAGCTCCACAGCTCTCATGAGTTCTGACCCTCCTTTCTGATACGGTTCCCTGTCCAGCTTTCCCTTCTGGAGAGTGATGAAGACACTCTCCTCTGTACCTAATTCGGGCCGTAAGTCCGGACATCCTATGAAGGTGCACTAAAGTTATTGGTGGTCGTCCGTATGCTCCCCAAAGTTTGTACTCTCTTGTGCTTTTCATTTCTCTGGCCTTGGACAATACACTTATACAATTAACACTTTCTATCTAATCTTCTTATCTAATCTAAAGCAGGAAGTGTTCCCTTTTTAAATAACACAGCCCACCCATATTGGGCTGTTCCAAAACATTTTTAACTGTTGTTATACTGTAACTAACTAATGCTTGATTCTATTGTGCCCTCCACTGCACTTTCTGAATCCTTACCTATATCTACATTGTATATATACTGTATTGCTTAATCCTTTTCTTATACCTATGTCCTAATTTTTTACCTCAATTCTTTCCCTATTATTAGTACATTAACACATTATGAGTTCCAAACATTAGTATTTAAAACATTGTATAAAATTGTTCATATTACAACACTCATATTACCAACATAAATTTGTTCACATTAGTGCCCGTTGTATGATATGAACTTGAAATACATTTTTCATACACAAAAGTGCACCCGTTTTATTAGAGAGGAAAAAGACATTATTGTCCCTGACAGACTCTTACATTCCTCCCTTCTAAAACATGGTCATCCCCGACCATACGGTACCTGTAAAATACCAAAACCATTTATATATGCATACCTAAAACATTTAGAAAACATTTTTGCACATAAAATTGTTACACTTTTAAGTAGAGTCCTATTTTTAAACTAGACCTTGGCACACACAAGTAATTGCTTGAAAATACATGGGCACCATCCCTCTCTTCAACTTGGCATGTTCATCAGGGTCATCCGCTTGTTACATAGGTCTGCCTGACCCCGTTCCCACTGCTCAATTGGGATTGCAACACATGACCAAAGAGCATGATTATCCTTGACATACTCTTACACACGTGGGGACCTGAGGCTTAGAGTATCCAACTCACCTGGTGAGCCTAACAACAGTGTTGAGTCTTCTATCCATCTTTGGATAATTCCTTTGGTTTGTTCCTTTGCAGGTGAACTATGCACCTTTTTTCTTTGCTGATGCCTTTGTTGTCAGGGATGTCACAAAAGTGGGTAAACTGTATCAAGAATTTTTACTGTGAATTTTGTTTTCAATATTCTGTATATGCTTTGGGGCAGTCATTTTGCTTTAGATGCTTACAGCATTCTGATATTTGCTTTACAGCAGTTACATGGATAATAAGAATGTGAAGTCAGGAAGGAAACAAGAAGGCAGAGGGATGAGAGAAACTCATCCACGCAGGTGACCGAGCAAGGAAAACCGCCATGAACCACAGAAGAACGGACTTAAGGATGGATCATAAGAAATTGCAGAGTAGTGAAGATTTTTGAATTTTAAGAGACATGTTTTAACACCTTTTCTGACCTCAGCAGAGGTGATTATCCAGGGTGGGGAGGATAAGGTATTATATATTGTGGAGAGCAGGTTTCAGGATGCAGTGACGGACAGGAGGCACAGCAAGGGTTAACAACTTTAATAACAGGGGACTACGCCACACAGGGAGGTAATGGGTTAAACAGGGTAGTAAAACAGTATTATTGCAAAAGGATATACAGAGATCAAACATAAAGGATCAGGTTACGGCAGTTCCTGTGAAGCACCCATGTCAGGAGTTCCTCAAACTGTAACTCCTGCTGAGAAATCAATAGCGCCGGCAATAGCTGGCGCGGTGTATTTTCCAGAAGGTCCTGTGGGCAACAATGCCCAGTCTTCTGGAGGCAACGGTTGGTCTCCGGTACCTTCCGCTGAGCCTAGTCCATATACTGCAGTGGCTGACAAGGGTACGGGTCACATTCCTGTACGAGCCAACATGGCTCTGTAAATATACACTGGTGAAGTCAGGGCGCAAGTGTCTGGGCGTCTATTCGCTTGCAATGTCAGGGCACAAGTGTCAGTCCCGTATGCGGTCCCTCTTATGTGGCACGTGTGCAGTACTCACAAACACTTAGCGTATAGCGCCTTTCACTTTGGTAGTCCTGTGGGACTCTGTAGTCACTGGGAAACACTGCACATTCCTCTCCCTCTCTGGTCCCCACTGCAGGTGGCGGGAGATGGCGGACGCTGACCTGCACGATGCTGGTGCTTGCCAGATGGAGCACTCTTCTGCCTGACTGCTGCTGGACATACAGCTCCCCTCAGCGCAGCAGTCCCTCTCCTTCTGGTCTGCTGCTGCACGCCTGGCCCTTCTCTCTGCTGCACCTGATCGCAAAGAAGTATAAAAATAATAATATGATTTCTGTCAGTGCAGAGAGTGTGGCCCCATCCCCCCAAGGAGGAAAAGCTATGGAGTGATGATATATATATTTATACTAGAAATAGGCCCGATGCTATTGCATTGGAAGTGTGGTGAAATTAACAGCCATGTTTAAATCTCCCGCGCCGCCACCGCCCGGAGATCGGCAATACCGCTAACAGCTGATAGATCGGCAACTCGGCGGCGGGCGATCAATGACATCAACTGCTAGCGGTATTCAAATCTGGCAAAAATACCACTAGCAGCTGATTGGTCGCCAGCCTAGGCAGGGGATTCAAATCCCACGCGGCACGCTCATTGGCTCAGCTGGCGGGTGGCTCAGCCAATGAAATCCACTGCCAAAGTCGCGCGGCACCGCTCATCGGCTGTGCTGCCGGCGGCTGAGCCAAGGAGTGGCACGTGATTCAAATCTCCTGCCAAAGACATGCGGCACTGCTCAGTCAATGAGCTGTGCCGCACGCCTTGGCGGGGGATTTGAATCTCACGCAGCACCACTCATTGGCTCAGCCAGCGGGGTGGGGGATTTGAATCCCGAGCCGCTCATTGGCTCAGCCGGTGGGCGGCTCAGCCAATGAGTGGTGCCGCGCGGCTTTGGCAGGGGATTTGAATCCCACGCAGCTCATTTGCTCACCCGGCGGCAGCTCAGACAATGAGCGGTGCCGCGCGGCTTTGAGCATCGCGGGATTCAAATCCCCCGCCAAAGCCGTGTGGCACCGCTCATTGGCTGAGCGCCACTGGTGCTCAGCCAATCAGCATCATGGGATTCAAATCTCCTGCCCCGCCGGCTGAGTCAATGAGCAGTGCCACGTGGGATTTGAATCCCCCGCCAAAGCCGCGCGGTCAGGGGCGGCTCAGCCAATGAGCGGTGCCACGCGGCTTTGGCGGGGGATTTGAGGGTATGTGCACACGTTGCAGATTTGACTGCTGAATTTTCTGCACAAAAACAGGACCTCTTGGCAGAAAACGCAGGTGCTTTGTTGATGCTTTTTTGATGCGTTTTTTCATTGCTTGTTTTCATGCGTTTTGGTAAGCTAAATAAAAATATGTTATTTACCAAAAAAAAGGTTTGTGATGTCAATTCTTGTCCAACCTCCTCTTTTACATTTGTCCAACCCATGATCCATTACACACACAGATAGATAATAGATATATATGGGATAGATAGATAGATAGATAGATGATAGATAGATAGATAGATAGATATGATAGATAGAGATATGGGATAGATAGATATGGGATAGATAGATAATAGATAGATAAGATAGATAGATAATAGATAGAAAATAGAAAACAGATAGATAGAATAGAAAATAGATAGATATAAGATAGATATAGATTAGATATATATTACATAGATAATTGATAGATAGAATGGTACATAAATAGGTAATGACACACACACACACAAAATCTTCAAGCAATATCATTAATTAAAAAAAAAAATGGGAAAAAAATGGTGCCAGAGGGGGAAAGCCGACGGCTGGGGCCAATATTTCTAGCCTGGGAAGGGGTTAATACCCATGGAGCTTCCCAGGCTATGAATATCAGCCCGCAGCTAGCCTTTACTGGCTATTAAAATAGGGGGACCCCAAAAAAAATGATGTGGGGTCCCCCTAGAATTTATAGCCAGAAAGGCTATGCAGACAGCTGCGGGCTGATATTCATAGCCTAGGAAGGGCCATAGATATTGGCGAACCCCCTGGCTAAAAATACCAGCAGCCAGTCACCCCAGAATTGGCGCATCCGTACGATGCGCCAATTCTGGCACTTAGCCCCTCTCTTCCCACTCCCGTTCAGCAGTGGGATATGGGGTAATAAGGGGTTAATGTCATCTTGCTATTGTAAGGTGACATTAAGCCTGGTTAATAATGGAGCGGCGTCAATAAGAAGCCTATCCATTATTAATCTTATATTAATAAAGGATTAAAAAAAAACACACACATAAGAATAAATATTTTAATGAAATAAAACACAACACGCTTTTCATATTTTTATTACACGCCCAGATCCAAGCAATGCCCTCGGTCTCCTGTAATAAAAAGTAAAAAAATATAACAACCGTGTACTCCCTGTCCAACGCAGTCCAATTAATAATGTCCCGCGACAGTTGATGTCACTGCTCTATAGGGCCTCCCAGTGATGAACAGACAGGAGACAATGGCTCTTGCAGTGCATCACTGAGGTTACCTGAGTTCATTCTCTCTCTTTATGGCAATGAGGTGACGTCATTCACTCCCGGCGGCGGAGGGACACACACAGCGGAGGATTACCTCAGCTGTCAGTGTATCGCAGAGGCCGTGGAGAGCACTGACATCACTCGATGTCAGTGTTCTACACCGGAGATCGTCGTGGGACACTCGTTGATAACTGGACTATGGCGGTAAGGTAATGTATAGGTTGGTTTATTATTTTTTTTTATTACAGGAGATCGATGGCTTCGGGATTAGGTGATTGGTGAGTATGTGCTCTATGTTATGTGTTGTATGTTCTGTATGTTATATGTAATGTATGTTCTGTATGTTATATGTTATGTGTATGTAATTTATGTTTTGTTTTTTGTTTTTTACATTCAACACATTAGCTGGATGATGGGACTACTACTGTCCCATCATTGGCTAATGTGTCACTGTCACTGTCAGTCTAGCAGGCATAGCCAGATGGGACTTATAGTCTCATCGGACAATGCCTGCATACACAGACATGCACACACACACATAGGCCCCCAGATCCCCACACAGCTCCGCTCATACACTGATCACGCAGACACCGACACACACATACACGCACACAGTCACCGCCCACATACTTTACACACACACAATCACCGCCCTCACACTTCGGTTAAGGCTTGTCGGGAGATTCAAATCCCACGTGGCACCACTCATTGGCTCAGCTGTCGGGGCGGGGGATTTGAATCCTGCGCCGCTCAGCTGAGCAGTACCACGCATCTTGGCGGGGGATTCAAATCCCGTGCGGTACCGCTCATTGGCTCAGCCGACGGGGCGGGGGATGTGAATCCCGCGCCACTCAGAGAGGTGGCCACGCGGCTTTTGCAGGGGATTTGAATCCCGCGACTCTCAAAGCCACGTGGCACTGCTCATTGGCTGAGCTGTCAGCGGCTGAGCCAATGAGCGGTGTGGGATTCTAATCCTCTGCCAAAACCGCGCAGCACCGCTCAGCCAATGAGCGGTGCAGTGCACCTTGGCGGGGGATTTGAATCCCGCGTGGCACCGCTCATTGACTCAGCCGGCGGTCAGCTCAGCCAATGAGTGGTGACGCGTGGCTTTGAAGGGGGATTCAAATCCCGCACGACTCCGCTCATTGGCTCAGCCGGCTTGGCTGGGAATTTGAATCCCGTGCCACTCAAAGCCGCTTGGCACCGCTCATTGGCTGAGCTGCCGGCGGCTGAGCCAATGAGCGGCGCAGGATTCAAATCCCCCTCCAAAGCAGCGCGGCACCGCTCATTGACTGAGTCGCCCCTGGCCACGTGGCTTTTGCGGGGGATTCAAATCCCACGCGGCACCACTCATTGGCTTAGCCGGCCGGGTGGGGGATTTGAATCCCGCAGCCGCTCAGAGCGGTACTGCGTGGCTTTGAATCCTGCGCCGCTCAAAGCCGCGCAGCACAGCTTATTGTCTGAGCTGCCGGCGGCTAAGCCAATGAGCGGCACAGGATCCAAATCCCCCGCCAAGGTGCGCGGCACCGCTCATTGGCTCAGCCGGTGAGGCAGGAGGATTTGAATCCCGTGCCGCTCATTGGCCCAGCTGCTGGGCAGCTCAGCCAATGAGCGGTGCCGCGTGCCTTTGGTGGGGGATATGAATCAAATCCCCCGCCAAAGCCACGTGGCACCGCTCATTGGCTGAGCTGCCCCTGGCCACCTGCTTTGGCGGGGGATTCAAATCCCACGCTGCACCACTCATTGGCTCAGCCGGCGGCGGATTTGAATCCTGCGCCACTCAGAACGGTGCCGCTCGGCTTTGGCCGGGATTTTAATCCCGCGCTGCTCAAAGCCACAAGGCACCACTCATTGGCTGAGCTGCCGGCGGCTGAGCCAATGAGTAGCACAGGATTCAAATCCCCTGCCAAAGCTGTGCGGCACCGCTCTGAGCTGCGTGGAAATCAAATCCCTCGCCAAAGCGCATGGCACTCCTCATTGGCTCAGCCGGCAGAGGGGGGATTTGAATCCCGCGCTGCTCATTGGCCGAGCAGGCGGGCGTCTTAGCTAATGAGCGGTGCTGCGTGGCTTTGGCGGGGCATATGAATCCCGTCCGCCATATCGGAATACCCATAACTTGGGTGTTCCAATATGGCTGTCGGCGTAGTTTTTGCGGCGGTGTATTGTGGTAGCCACACAATCGCCAGAAGCTGTGACAGAGGCCATTGGTAATTATATATTAGATATACAGCTCTGGCAAAAATTAAGAGACCACTGCAAAATTTCCAGTTTGTCTGATTTTTCTCTTTATTGGTATATTTTTGTGTAAAATGTAAATTGCTCTTTTATTCTATAAACTACTAACAAAATGTCTCCGAATTTCCAACAAGCAATAAATTTTGCATTTATTTTCAGAAAATGACTGAGAAATGGTCAAAATAACAAAAAAATGCAGTGCTTGCAGACCTCAAGCAATGCTAAGAAAACAAGTTCATAATCATTTAGAAATAACAATACTAATGTTTTAACCAGGAAGAGTTCAGAAATCAATATTTCGTGGAATAACCATGATTTTTAATCACAGCTTTCATGCGTCTTGGCATGCTTGGCATACCAGTTTTTCACACTGCTTTTGGGTGACCTCATGCCACTCCTGGTACAAAAATTTAAGCTGTTCTACTTTGTTTGAAGGTTTGTGACTTTCCATCTTCCTCTTGATTACATTCCAGAAATTATCAATGGGGTTCAGATCTGGAGATTCATCCACACATTGATTGACCTAGCTGTGTGGCATGGCACATTGTTCTGCTGGAAAAAACAGTCCTCAGAGTTGGGGAACTTTGCCTGAGCAGAAGGAATCAACTGTTTTTCCAGGATAACCTTGTATGTGGCTTGATTCATGCGTCCTTCGCAAAGAGTAACCTGCCCAATTACAGCCTTGCTGAAGCATCCCCAGATCCTCCACCAAATTTTACAGTGGGTGCAAGACACTGTGGCTTGCAACCCTCTCCAGGTCTCCATCTAACCACTAGACAACCAATTGTTTGGCAAAGCTGAAAATTAGACTCATCAGAGAAGATTAACTTAGGTTAGGTTCAGATTTACTGATGGCAGAGCTGCGGAG
Source organism: Oophaga sylvatica (assembly GCA_033576555.1). Taxonomy (NCBI): domain Eukaryota; kingdom Metazoa; phylum Chordata; class Amphibia; order Anura; family Dendrobatidae; genus Oophaga; species Oophaga sylvatica. The sequence continues at coordinate 15,785 of JARQOD010009816.1, forward strand.
GGCTGCATACTTCCTCCGTGAAGCCTCACCCACTGCTACACCTCCTCCGTTCAACTCCGCCTACGTCTTCATGCGGTCTGTGTGCCTATCTTTAACATTGACGACCACAACAAATTGCAACATATTGCGTTCAAACGCAGGTCGCCGCATCGTCAAAATGACGCATGCGCAGGCATCCGCATACATCTGCATGGCCTGCGTACCCAATGTTAAAGATAGGTACGCAGGCCGCATGCAGACGTAGGCGGATCTGAACGAGGGGGTGCGGCAGTGGGTGGGGCATCACGGAGGAAGTCCGCAGCCCTCCGCAGCTCTGCCATCCGCAAATGTGAAGCAGACCTAACTCCAATCCTCCATGGACCAATCCTTATGGTCTTTGGCTCTCCTTTGCTTCTCATTGATGAAAGGCTTTTTTTCTAGCTTTACATGACTTGAGCCCTGCCTCTGGGAGCCTGTTAACCAACTGTTCTGCCGTGCACTTCACCCCAGCTGCCATTTGCCATTCCTTTTGTAGGTCACTTGATATCTTCCTGTTGAGTGACATTCGAATAAGATGACGGTCATCCCGGTCAGTGGAGAGTCGTTTTCGCCCTCTGCCGGTCTGTAGCTTTTTTGTCCCCAATATTTGCTGCTTGACCTTGTTGTACTGGACTGCCGTCTTAGAAATTTTAAGAATGGAGGCAACATGATGTTCACTGTATCCCTCTGCTAGTAAAGCCAGAATTGAGCCCGTCTTTTCCTCACTCAGACTTTTCTTTTAACTCCTTTAACATGGTTACAAGTAGAGATGAGCGATTTGCCTCCGGGAGGGTTGAGTCGGGTTTCGGACCCACCCTACTTTCCCAAAAGTCGAGTCGAACGAAATTGGCCGACTAGCGGAAAAAGTCGAAGGTCCGACTGAAACTCGAACAGACTCCATGCAAGTCAATGGGAAGAAAAGCGCCAGGAGTAGGAAAAGTAAACACAACCTAAGGGCCCCTTTCAATGCCAACGACAAAATCTTATTACTTAAGCTTGTAACCTTAATTATTTATAATAATAGTAACGCTTGAAAACTGGGGGTATTTCAAAAGTTTGGGGCGGGCGGCTCCATTTTTCGGGGGCCCCCAAAGAGTCTCATGGCCCTTTAACACATCCCAAACAATTCATAGCTCCGAACCAAAAAAATTGGATATACAATGCCAAATACATCATTCTTACTTAATGATGATATCATTGTAAATTTCACAAAAGCTAAAAAACCCGACGATATCCCCATACATTTTTTAGGGCCCACAAGGGGCCCCCAAACAGAATAAGAGCCCCATATATGCTCTGTACAAAAAATGACCCCATTTTTCTCCATACAGAAGGGGCTCCATAAATGCTACAACGAATAGGCCCCTTTTTTGCTCCATTATGCCCCCATATTAAAGGGCCCTAAATGACCCCACAAAAAATTTAACCCCAATGAGCCTAGTATAGAGGGGCCCCAATATGATCTCCATGTATGATGAGCCCCTTTAAAATCCCAAACTTAAGGGTTCCCATAAAATGCCCATAAAAGGGGCCCCATATGATGCTCCACTTATGGCCCCAGGGATGCCCCGGGTTATGATGGGCCTATATAATCCCAAAATTAAGGGCCCCATATGATGCTTCAGTGTAAAATGGCTTATAAAGCCCAAGAATGGGCCCCATATGTTTCCCGTATAGATGGGCCCCATGGATGAGCCCCCAGTGTATGGGGGGCCAATAATGCCCCATTAAAATATGCCCATAAGACTCCAGTGTAAAGGGACCCGTATATAATGCCCAGGTATGAGGCCCCAAAATAAGCCCATGTATAAGGGGCCCTATCTAGATCTCAAGTGTATGAGGGGCTCCTATATAATTCTCCATGTAAAAAGCCCCCCCTGATTGCCCAAACTTTTTAAAAAATTAAATACCTCTCCTCGCTGGTCACGCCCACTCGGACTCCTCAACTTCGCCATCTTCCAGCCCTCACGTGACTGTTCGGGCGAGGAAAACAGACGTGACGCACCCGCGCTTCTACCTGAATTCACTGCGGGAAACCGGGGAACGCACAGCGGGGGAGCAGGAGAGTAATATTGAAATGCGGGCCCGAACAAGCAGGAGGGCCACCGGGGGCCCGTACGGGCAGGGGGCCCCCCATAGTACCCTTTTGTCCTGACGGTGAGGGGGGCCCCCCCCTGCCAGGCCCGGGCACTTCCCGGTGCGCCATGCTGTCGGGGCCCGGGGGGGTCAGCCCTTAGGGAGGGGGAAAAAATTGGCAATTTGGGGTAGACTGACTTCAGCAGCGCAAAGAGGAATTGGAGAATCGGGGGAAGAGGGGGAAAAAGCAAGCCTTTTTTATACTTCGGGAGTCACACACAACGCTCACTCAGTAGGGTTTTGACCGAAATCAAAACAGAAAAACGTACTATCTCAAAATTTTTCAGCTTATAAACTTTGGAGAAAATTAAATCTCCATAATTTCTGGAGCACACACAACGCTCACCATAGGGTTTTGCCCGAAATCAAAAAGCAAAAAACATACTGTACTGAAGCATACAGCCTATAAACAGTTTGGGGGATAATGAAATCTCTTTTTAATTTTTTCCGGAGTCACACACAGATCCTCTGAGTAGGATTTGACTGTAATACAAAAGACAAAAAAAACGGTACTTTATCAAAGCGTACAGTTTTATAACAGTTTAGGGGAAAATTAAAATCCCCATATTTTTTTCCGGGACACACACAGACGCTCACACTTTGGGATTTGCCGTAAATCAAAAAGCAAAAAAAGGAAACATATCAGAAGCTTACGGGCTGTAATAGTTTGGGGGAAAATTGAAATCCCCCATATAAATTTCCGGATAAAAACACCGACGCCACTCAGATGGTTTTGCCCGTAATACAAAAAGCAAAAAAGGGTACTGTACGAAGCGACAGCTGAATACATTAAGGGAAAATTAAAAAATTCTGTAAAATTTTTCCCGGGAGTCATTTACAGACGCTCCCCCATATGGATTTGCCCGAAAAAAAAAGCAGAAAACGGACAGATCGAAGGGTACAGCTGAACAGTTTGGGGAAAAATTTAAAAATCTCCGTAATTTTTCCCTAGTCACACACAGATCTCCTCAGTAGGATTTGACTATAATCAAAAGGCAGAAAAAAACGATCAGAAGATACCGGGTGATAAGTTTGGAAAAATTGAAATCTCCGTATTAATTCCAAGTCACACACAACGCCTCCGTAGGATTTGACCGACCACAAAAGGCAGAAATGTACGTATCGGGAAGCGACCCCCTTTTAAACAAAAGGGAAAAAAAAAAAAAATCCCGTAATATTCCAAGTCAACAAAACCCCTTCTTCATTAGGGGATTGACCGTAATACAAAAAGGCGGGAAAACTACAGTACGAAGCGTACAGGGTATCAGTTTTGAAGAAAATTAAACCCCCGTATTTTTTTTCCGGAGTAACACACAGACGCCTCTCAGTAGGATTTGACCTAACACAAAAGGCAGAAAATGGTACTGCATCTGAGCGTACAGCCAATACAGTTTAGGGAAAAATTGAAATCTCCTATATATTTCCGGGAGTCACACACAACCTCTTTCATATATTTGCTATAAAAAAAAGGCAAAAAAAGGTACTGTATCAAAGATACCAGGGTAATAGATGGGGGAAAATTTTAAAAACTCCGAAAATTTTTTTCCAACTCACACACAGACGCTCTCCAGTAGGATTGACCGAAATAAAAAAGGGCAGAAAAGGGTACTGATCTAAGCTCAGCTCTATACATTTAAGGGAAAATGAAATCTTTGTAATTTTCGGGACCACACCAACCCTTCTAAAGATGGATCTGATGAATACAAAAGGAAAAACGTACGATCAGAAGCACAGCGCATAAGTTTGGGGGAAAAATTTTTTAAAATCCCGAATATTCCGGAGTCCACCAGATGTCAGCAATGCAGATTTGTCCTGATACCACCAGTACAGGTATGGGGGGACTACGCTCCACGGTGGGAAAAAAGAACGTCATAATGTGCAAAAAAAAGAAAAAAGTATTTTGGCTGTAAAAAGCATCTGCACAGCATGACAATACACTATCTTTTTGCCTAATAACCACGCTGCTGCACAAGAAAATCCTCCCCTTCACTGCCAAAAAAGGGGTATGCCACACTAAAAAATATCGCTAACGATCGTAAAAAACGTCACATTTAGCGACCCGTTACGATATGTTCATGCGGCAGCTTCCAGCGACGACTTCCTGCTGTGATCTCGCTCGTCGCTGGAATCGTTCCGGACCCTTTTTCATCGCTGCGCTCCCGCGGGTAATACTTATCGCTGTTGGCCCCTTTTTCTTAGCGATTTAGCGGACTTTTTGTACCGCTAAAGTCTTTAAGAAATCCTAACGGCGAAGCGCGTTAACTAATCCAAATGTGGCCGCATTAGCGATAAGAAACAATCCCGCTACACGCTTTATATCCGTATTGTGATCGCTAGCGGTTTGTTTTTTGTGGCATACCTTAACTGTACAGCACAAATGCTACCATAAGCACTAAGCCCTTTTCTTTTTTCCACCCTAACCTCCCCTACTGATAACAGCTAGCAAACTCTCCCTACTGTTAAATGGGCAAATTAAAAGGGCGGGGGCGTTAGGGCTTTATAGACACTAGAACGCCCCCCAAAGCAACCAATCACTGCAATGCCCTTCTCAAATGTGGTGGACGCTGCCCACATCTCGTTGCCCACATGTAGTCCTTTTTCAGGGCTAAAAAAGGGGCCCTCAAGTTTAGGGGAAAACCGATTTTGGCACTTGTTTTGCCAACGCAGGGCCACTTGGCCCATGTGGGGTTTTTGCTGGCCGAAACACGACTTTGCGAAATTTGGGGCATTTTAAATCGACCGACCTTTTTTGCTCAACCTATTTTTACAATTTTTTTTTTCATTGCTATTATTTTTGGATATTACAAGCATTTTTTTTTTTCCATCCACTTGTCCTATGCAAAGGAGTGAACACCAACAGTTTTTTTTTATACTTTCCTTCTTAAATAAGAATTGGTTCAGTGACACCTAATGAAAGCACTTTAAATAGAATGGGTGTACCGGTTGGAAATCACTACACTGGAAGGGAATGGCGTCAACATGTAGAGAACTGATTTTTATAAACGTGCAGTGGTCTTTTTAATTTTTTGCCAGAGTTTAATTCATCATTTGTCCCCACCCATGCTGTAACTTATATTTTTTTAATTTTTTTAAAAAGTTGATGTTAAGTCTCATTAGAAATGCTAGTTTTTAAAAAAATTTTTTTTTAGATTTTTGTCTGAATTTTAAGTATATTTTTTTGCACCTATATATATATTTTTCAACAAAAAAGATGGAAATAAATACATTTTTTCACATTAAATAATAAACTTAAAATTCAAACACGGCCCAAATTATCCAATCATTGTATCTAACCGTTTGTTCAGGTTTCTTTTAGCAATTTCAAACAGAGAATACAGAAATTACGTACCTTCTGTGTCACCCAAGCCTAACGGACAGAAATGAAATTTTCCACATCTCATAAAAACCAAACATTATAGACTGAAGTTAAAGGGAGGAGAACAAAAAGGGAGAATTAGAAAAGGAAACCCCTTTGTAGATTTAGTTAATGATTCAAAATCACTAATAACCATCTCTGAAAGAATAATGACCACAGCCGTTTGCTCATTTTCACTATTTTTTACAACCGGGGCCGAGAAAGCTAATTTAACCCCACAATCATTACAAAAGGATTCCTTTTAATATAGTACAAAGGCACCAGGCTTTCCCCTGAATTTTATCTAGAGCATGAAAAGAAGGTTTTATTTAAAACGAATCAAACCCTAGGGAACAATATTGTGTGTGATTTTTTCCCCTATTTACCTTGTAGAATAACGGGGAAAGCAACACAAACTTCATCTCTTTTTTCCCTTTTAATATTTCGCAACAAAAAAAAAGTAATAATACAGTGAAACCTCCCCAAAAACCATTTTTTTGAAAATACTAATTCCATCTACACCGTTTTTTTTCTTTAAAGGATTCAAATGCAATCTTTTTTGTGTCTTTTAGCCTCACTTTAGAACAAATTTCCCCTAAAATACCATTTTTACGATTTCAGGTGACACTCAGAATTTTTCACTAAAACATGGTGAAAATCATTTAAGTTATTAACAATTCATTTTGTACGCCATTTTTTCCATCCCTTTTACATGAAAAAAGAGGATACATAGACAAAAAATAAACGACAATACAAGGCACCAAAAGTACAGAAGGGGAAGGACCCGCCGCAAGACCTCAGGGGGGATTTACATTAAAATAGTCAAAATTAATGTCAGGGGGAAAAAATTAGGCAAAACTTTCCCAAATTCTAAAAACCAGAACAAACCATTCTTAAGTGGGGAAAAAATTTTTTTTTAAAATTTAATTTTTGATTTCAAGATCTTTTGACAAATATATTTTTGTTTGGGGTAAAACCCTTTTTTTAAACCCCTTAATCCCAGGGGACTACTTCCGCCAGGGCCCTGGTACTTTTTCCCAGGGAGGGAATAGTACTACAAGGCGATCAGCGTGCTCCCGGGGGGCACATTAACCCCTGGCACACCGCTCAAACATGATCGTGTATATCGGGGCACAGGGGAATCGCACAGGGGGGGGTTCCCTGCGCGCTCCCCTAAGACCCCAAACAGCGGATGTTCCCTGTTCCGGGGGACTCCCCCACTGCGGACCCCGGATCCAAGATGGCCGCCGGTCCTGCGGGGAGGCGGCTTCCTCATGCCTCCCTGAAGCAGGCACGAAACCCGCGCAGTGCCAGAGCGATCGCGGTGTACAGGGTGCTTTTCACCCGTCACACCACGATCTGACCCAGAAGTGATGTCCCACCCTGGGACAAGAAAAAGTAAAAAAAAAAAATAAAATGTAAAAAAAAATTCCTAAATAATGAAAAAAAAAAAAAATTTTCCCCAATAAATTCATTTCTTTAATGTAAAAAAAAGAACAACAAAAAATAACATATTAATACGCGGCGTCCGTAATACCCCCCTAAAAACTGCCCATTTTTTAAACCCCCTTATGAACCCCTTAAAAAAAAAAAAAAATCTATAAAACAATGCTTTATCACATACCCGCCGAACAAAAATGGAATAACACGCATCAAAAAAACGGATATAACAAACATGGGACCGCGAAAACCACTTGTCCTTTAAAAAAAAAACCACCAAACAGCTCATCACAAAACAATAAAAAATTATAGTCGCAAATGAAGCATGCAAAAATAATTATTTTTTAAAAATAAAAGGTTTTAATTTTATAAAACGCCAAAACATAAAAATGATACAAATGAGGAAACGCCGTAAACTACTGACCTGAAGAATAAAACCGCATTAAATTTTACCACACCGAAAAGTTATAAAAAAGCCCCCCCCCAAAAGAAACCCTGAATTGTAGTTTTTGTTCATTCTGCCCCCCAAAAATCATAATAAAAAGTTCAAAAAATGCCCAAAAATGGTACCAAAAAAAAAAACCTTCCCCAAAAAAAAAACCCATAGACTCTTGGGGCCCAAAAAAGAAAAATTAACCCAAAAAGTGATGATCAAAAAATACTTTTTTCAATAAAAAACGTCTTTTTCTACAATGCCAATCATAAAAAAACCCCATAAATAGTAAATCAAACCCCCCTTTTTTACCCCCTTATTTGGGAAAATAAAAAAAATTAAAAAAAGTATTTTATTTCCATTTTTTCCCCTTAGGGGTTTGGTTGGGGGTAAATTAGGGTTAGGCTGGGCAAAGTTAGGTTTTGGTTGGGGCAAGGGTTTCGGGGTTTAGTTTGTGGTTAGGGTTATGATTTGGGGGGGGATTATTTAGGGGGGTGTTGGGGTTAGGGTTGGAGTTAAATTGCGGTTTCCACGTTTTTCACATCAGGGGGTCTCCAAAGTGACATGGGGGTCTGATCTCAATTCCATCAATTTTTGGGTTCCTTTCCTTTTTAGCTCGCCATGGCCCCAAAAATAGTTTAAAACCCCCCCATAGGGGGTTTACCAATCAGGGCAAATTTCACAATAACCTTGGGTCCAATTTCTTCGTTTTCCCTTGGGGAAATTAAAAAAATTTGGGCGAAAAAATCATTTTTTTGAAAAAAATATATTTATTTTTTTTATGGCTCTACCTATAAACCTGTGAAGCATTGGGGGGGCAAAGTTCTCACCCCACATTTAATAATTCCTTTGGGGTTAGTTTACAAAATGGGGTCATTTTTTGGGGGGTTTTCAAAGTTTAAAAACACAGGGGGTCTCCAAACCACATACACCCCAAACCATTCCATCAAGTCTCATTATAAAACACCTTTTACCGAGCCCCCAACGTGCGCCCCACAGTAGTTTTTCCCACATAAGGTACATGACTCGTACAAATTGACAAAAATTACCCTTTGGGGAAAAAAAAAAATTGGGGACTAAAATAATTTTTGGGGAAAAAAATTGGATTTTTTATTTTTTTGCCCGGGGATTATAAACTTTTTGAAGCACTTGGGTTTTAAAGTGCTCACCACGATCTAATAAGTTCCTTAGGGGCATTTTTCCCAAAAGTGTCACTGGGGGGGTTTCCATGTTTAGGCACATCAGGTCTCTGCAAACTGAAAATGCACCATCAAAGTCTGCATTCCAAAAGGTCATTACTTCCTTTCCGACCTGCCCGGGGCCCAAAAATTTTTTCCCCCCCCCCCCCCCCAATGGGGGAAACACCAGGACAATTGGGCAACAATTTTGGGTCCAATTTCCCCCTTTTAAAAAAAAAAAAAAATTGGAAAAAATTGGGGGCTAAAAAAACATTTTTTGTAATTTTTTTATTTTTTTCACACCCAAGCATTATAAACTTTTTGGGAAAAAATTGGGGGGTTAACAGCTCCCAAAAATCTAGAAAAAGTTCTTAAGGGTCAGTTTCCAAAAGGTTCCTTGGGGGGTTTCCACTTTTTGGGCATCAGGGCTCTCCAAAGCAACGGGATACGCCAAACGCGTTTTAAAAGCAAACGCGCTCCTCCCTTTCCAAGCACTGCCAGCACCCCAAAAAGGGTTTACCCCCCCACAATTGGGGGATCGGGACTCAGGAAAAAAGGCCAAAACTTTTTTAGGCTTGTACCCTTGGGGAAAATAAAAATGGGTTAAAAAGATAAAATTTTGTGGGAAAAAAATATTTTTTTTAATTTTTTCACTCTACTTTTAAAATTTTTGTGAAGCACTGGGGGGTTTTAAAATGCCACCCCCCAGATCTAGAAAATTCCTTAGGGGTCAGTTTTTTAAAAAAAGGGGCACTTTGGGGATTCCCACTTTTAGGGACATCAGGGGCTCCCAAATGCGCATGGGTCCAATCCAAACCACCAATTTTGGGTTTTAAAAAGTCAAATGGCCTCCTTCCCTTCCCACCTCCCCCCAAACAGTGGGTTTTGCCCCCCACTGGGGGTTTAGCGACTCAGGGCAAATGTACGCAACTTTTGTGGTCCAAATTTTTCATGTTACCCTTGGGGAAAAAAAAAAAAATGTGACTTTAAATATTACTTTTGTGGGAAAAAAAAAGGGTTTTTATTTTCATCCCGACATTATAAATTTTGTGAAGCACTTGGGGGATCAAAGTGCTCACCCCAATCTAGATAAGTTCTTAGGGGGGTAGTTTTCCAAAATGGGGTCACTTTTGGTTTTTTTCACTGTTTAGGCACATCAGGGGCTCTGCAAAAAGAAAATGACACCCCTAAAGTCTGCATTCCAAAAAGTCAGAATTTTCCCTTTCCCAGTCCGCGGTCATCCAACATATTTTTCCCCCACAAGGGGTACGCTACCCGGAAAAAAGGGGCAACAAATTTGGGGCCATTTCCCTTTAGAAAAATAAAATATTGGGGGCAAAAAAAACATTTTTGTGGATTTTTTTTTCACACCCAGGATTTAAACTTTTGTGAAACACTTGGGGTTCAAAGTGCTCACAACAGATCTAGATAAGTTCCTTAGGGGGGCAGTTTCCAAAAAGGTGTCACATGTGGGGGGTTTTTCCCCCCGTTTAAAGGCACATTTGGGCTCTCCAAACGCGACATGGGTTTCAACCAATTCCTGCCAATTTGGTTTTAAAAAGTCAAACGGGCCCTTTTCCCCCAAGCCCACTGTCCCCAGACAGTGGGGTTTCCCCCCCATAGGGGGATCGGCATACTCAGAGAAATTGCACAACAACTTTTTCTGTCCTTTTCTCCTTTTAAAACCCCTTTTTAAAAAAAAAAAATTGCTTGTAAAAGTCATTTTTGTGACTAAAAAGTTTAAATGTTAATTTTTTCCTTCCCAAATTGCTTCAGCTCCTGTAAGCACCTGGAGTTAAAAAAACTTCTGAATTGGGTTGATACCTGAGGGGGGCAGTTTTTAGAATGGGTAACTTTTTTGGGATTTTCTGCCCTATAGACCCCTCAAAGTGATTTTAAAAGTAGGTGTCCCCCAAAAAAAAAAGGTTTTTTTACATTTTTTTGTAAAAATGAAAATCGCTGGTCAACTTTTAAACCCCTTTTAAATTCAGCAAAAAAAAAAAATTTGGTTCCAAAAAATTGTCTATGTAAAGTAACATGGGAAAAGTTATTTTTGTAAGTATTTTGTGGACAATTTTTCTGTTTTAAGGGGAAAAAAAATCAAAAATTTGAAAATTGCTAAATTTCAAAAATTTTTACCAATTTTTCCCTTTTTTTTTATAAATACACGCTAGTTTTATCAAGAAATTTTTTTAAAACCCCTGTCATTTAATTTCAATATGTCACAGAAAACATTTTCGAACGCGAAGACCGTGAAACTTCCCCAATTACAAACCCATATAAACATGTCAGAATTTAAAAATGCCCTTTTTTATCGTGCAAACCACCCTTTGGGGGTTTAAGGGGTTAAACAACCCCAAGAAGGATTTTTATCACCAAGGGGTTTATTTACCATATAGCAGAGCCAAGGACCTACTGGTTTTTCTTAGCAAAATCCTCTGAAAGGTTGCTTTAAAGGGCCCCGAGAAACATATTTTCATTTGAGGTCAGCTTGCAGCAGTTTGTAAAAAGGTGGGGGAACCCCCGTTGCTCCCTCCCCCTTCCCGATGGTCCCCCCGCCGATCCCACTATGGTCATGCATAATGTGTATTGTCTTTCAAGTTTTACTATATTTCTTAATGAAAAGTGTAAGGGTTACTGGGTGTTTTTCATTGTCTTAATGTTCTACATTGTTAAAGTAATGTATGTAGCTAAAGGGAAGAAAAAAGGTTAAGCGAGGCTGGGCCCCGCACCTCAAAGCAACAGGAATCCCTGTCTGATGTCAAGCCCGGCAGTTGGGCCCGAGATGAATTTGTTTCCCCTCCGTGACAAAAAGGGCCCCAGTCGGGGCAAAGGTGTGTCCCCGTCCGGGGCAGAAGGGGCCCCCATCCGGCATGCCCAGGCAGGCTTGCCTGTGGCAGAAGGCCCCCTGCGGAGCTGACCAGTTCCCGGAGGGGGAAAAGAGCTGCCATGGACTATCGGGGACGGGCACAAGGACTGGGTGTGCCCTACGAGACGTGAGCTCCGGGGGCCACTGGAGTTATTGCCCCTGCTTCTACAGCCTTGCTGTAAAGGGACAGATTAGGGATTGGTACCTTCTTCTACTCTTCATCTTTTAAACAAGTTCCACGTTGGGCCCCTAAAAAGTGTAACGTGTGGTGCATCGTTCCAGCATGGGGAAAGAGCCCGATGTCTGAGGTACCCACGTGACCCGGGGGGGGACCAAATACTTTTTTATGGCAATTGGCCGGGGGGCTCACTGGGTGTACCATAAAACGGGTAACTACCACCCCATACCACCTTTAAAAAGATTAGCGAAAAAACTTTGGGGAGAAGGCTCATAAACAGCTGAAAAGTCTGGTCAGGGTATATCTCCACTGTGTGGGGGATTTCAAAGTGGGGGTTTTTTTTGCTCGTTACCCCCAAAGATTATTTGAAGTCGCAGTGCTAAAAAGGAAAATAGGCTATGGATTCCCCTTTTAAAAAGTCTAGGATTATGTTGTTTTTCATGTCACTTCATGGCTGGCCATCAGCACATGAAGCAAAAGACCTCTAATTTGGGAAAAAACAAGGCTTCCCCGCAAAAAAAGCAAACCTCAAGTTCCCCCCTTCCTCCTTCTGATCTTTTCCCCTTTCCCCAACCAAGCCTCAAAAATACATGTTTTTGGTTTTCATCAAATCATTGCCAACGCTTTCCCTTTCTCAAGAATGCCCCCTCATTGCACTGGCACATAGCTCCCCGATTGTGTGTTGAGGGAAAAAACATACACTTTCCCGCATACTGAACTCTCATCGGTAAGTTGATGAGCTGCATCACTTTTGTAAAAACCCTTTTGGGGTCACTGTCTTTTAAATATGATACGCACCAAATTGCAAGAAGATAACCACCACAATATTTTTTGCAGAAAGGAGTGCCCCCCTCGTCTTCACGTGCGGGGAACTTGAACTGCATATGTTGAGCACTTGTACGGCTGTAAAATGATGGACTACATCATACAAAACAAACCAAATTTGGGTACTTTGAGATGCTCCTTGCACTTTTTAGGACCATTTTTGTCAAATTAGCCCCTTAAAGATGAAAGTTTTATCAGTATACATTGAGAATCAACAATGTCTCCCCCCCTCATATTTTTTCGGAAAGAAAATATTACCAAAATCAAAAGAGGAGGGAAAAATAGCAACCAGACTTTTTCTCACTGCCTGTTTTGTTTTGGGGCCCTCAAGGTCTGTGTTACATTTTAGGGTGGGGGGAAAATGGGGAAAAAGATAAGCAGCGGGGAGATGTAGAGGTCAAAACTGATTTGCACAGGCAGGGTATAGGGGAAGCCCAAAATAAAAATACAATTACCCTGGGCATGTCAACCAACCATACAGTGAGGTAATGAAAAGGAACCAACAAGCCCAAGTCATCTAGTGACAAGGCGGATGTATGCTGGAATATTTGTATAAGAGGTTATTTTTACCCAAAAAAAGCAAAAAGGGATATTTAAAAAATGTGACCTTTTAAATTTGGGAATTAATTGTCTTTTTTTGAAATTTTGTTTTAAAAAAATCTATCTAAAATTTTTTTTTAAAAAAAAAGCAAAAAGGAGAATTTTTTCCAGCTTGCAAAAGGGGGTCTGAAAGTGTTTGCCAAGTAAGCTGTGTTACCTGCTTGGGACAAAAGATACGCGACAAACCCCTAAGTCTATGTCCAATTTAAAAGTACCCACTTTACTGATATTTCACTGGAATAAGTCACCCAAAATTTTTTTTTTCCAAGGGCTTTAGTAGCTATGAGAAAATGGCATCCCAAAAAAATAACAATGCAAAAAAAAAAAAAAACATTTTGTTGTCATCTTTTTATACAGTGAACCAAGATAACCGGGGGAAATTTGCTGGAAGTGGGAAGAAATAACCCACAAAACCTGTGCTGGCCTGATCAGTTTATAAAAAATTATTGTTAAAAACAAGGGGTTTTAAAAAAAAAATATTAAACTAGGGGTTTAAATAATTTCCCACACTTTTTTTTAAATTTAAAAATTACGAGCAATACTTTTGTTTTTAAATTTATGTTCTTTAATAAAACCATTTTTTTGCAGTTTTAAGGCCCAATTTAAAAAAACTCTAAAACCACTAAATTCAGGGTTTTTTACTAAAAAAAACAGTATTACTAGAAAACACCAGCTAACATTCAGCTTAGGAAAGAATATTTCGTTTTATTGAGATGAAAGGGCTAATAGGTTTACTTAGTTCAAAACCCCCACACATGGATAAGACAAGAATATATAACTAATGGTTTTGTCAAATGGACACCAAATAAATGGGGAATAATCAAACCTTTATTCTTTCTAAAGCAGCATTGATCTTTTTACAGTGTTATACCTACCCCTGTGCTTAAAAAATCTTTCCCCGAAAACACCCCTCAACACACTTCCAACATGGGCAAAAACCCCCTTTTTACCTTTTTGTTTGTGCATTTAATCAATGAATTACTGCGA